>QJNZ01000311.1:37167-99783 GCA_004155055.1 Monosporascus sp. CRB-8-3 | reverse complement strand
GGTGGGGGGTAACCACGGATGCCTTACGGACAAGACCGCCGCCCACGGATGCGGCCATCCCTCTGGCTAACGTTGGGGGTGGTTAGCATTCCACCGCGATCATCGCCGTCGCGCGGGCGGTCACCCGAGCCCCCAGCGACCAGGCTTCGGCGGGCCTCATCGCCGACGCCTTTCAGGGGTATGGGGCTGTTGTCGCTGGACCTGAGATGCGAGTGTTTGGTGGCTGCAATTCGAGGATCTCTGACCGTGTATCACTGCATGACTAGCTCACTGTCTCCCCGCGTATGATCGCTGTTGCGACTTCATCAAAGCGGCCACAATGGAAACTCGTAAGCTAGCCTCGGATACGTTGATTTGACATATCTATGGAGCATACAAGGAGGCTGAGGCTCCCAATCGCGTGCTCACGCTTTCCCTCAGAGTTGGTATCATCTGTCAAAGCGTGTATGACAGAAGCAGCATCACCATACCTGTGCAAGTATCGTACATTCCCTACAATGGAAAGAGGAATGTGCCTAGGGATTCGTGAAGTATAGTGCGGCACCGGTGATTCCGACCAGTCGACGGCGACGCTCTGACCGAAAGTGCACCGTTAGTTATGCTGTCCTAGCAGCTCGAGCCATTATTGATCATAACCAGGGGTTGTCCCACCGCAGCGCGGGTGACGAGGCTGAGAAGGCCAAAGGAGATAAGGTAGGGCATGCCCGTCTCCGCGCGGCCGTACGAGGCGCGTACGAGGTGCGAGCGCATCTGAGGTTCACAGTATGCCCTTTTCTCCGAGTCTGCTCCGTCGACGGAGCCCCTTTTTCGATGAACAGAATCGATCTCCTTGAACACGAAGCCGTTCACTGCAAAACCACTGAAGATCCTATTTGGTCTACCCCTGGTTCGCCGGATCCTTTCAGTTCCGTAACCCCGAGTTCCGTCTCCGTTGGATTCTAAAGCAATATCTTTTCCATTTAGATTAAGGCTCTCCGCAGACGTCGCGTGATGCTCAACCATCGGAGATCCGTCTGTACGACCGTGAGATCAGCAATGAAGCCAGCTTCTTCTTGTATATCTCTGAAGCCGAGAATATTTGCCGGCCCCGGTATCGGGTCGACGTTCAACCCGTATTCCTTGGACACCTACGAGCTATTCCTTATCGAGGACGCTCGTGATCGGTTTCTGCCCGCTTCCAGCTAGCCATGACATCTCATCCTGATTGCGAATCTCAAGGCGATCGGGGAGCCAAACGGCTCAATCAAACCACTTAGACGGACTCCTCAAACACGTCGAGGTAGCCAAGTGGGATAGGCGCCGTGTGAAGCAACTTCCAAACAAGATACATGAGGACGTTGGTAAGAAAGTGGCCCTCACACCATATTTGGAAATCCGGGGACCGTAAGGTCGCATCACATACATCGGTTTTGGGCTCATCATCAACCATTACTTCAGCCCACATAGACATCTTCCCGCCAGCAATTTAGCGCTCATTAGTCGAGCTGGATTTGGAAAAGTATCTGGTTCCTCCGGAGAACAAGGTCTTCATGGGCTCCAGGGGTCTCGGCGAGATGGAATCTCATGGTTTTATATGATGTCGACAGAGTTGGTCAAAGGCTATCTACCCATTTCAGGCATCTCGCCTGAACTCTGCACGTTGGTTCCCTGGACTTCGGTTCAGCTCCCAGCATTGTGCGGTTCCATCGCCTTCAGCAAGTACTTACCTATTGAACCCCAAGACATTGGTCGATACAACCCATGGGAAGGCGTACAGCTGCCTGGTGACTATCCTGCTAGTTGGACCCAAGGGATTGGACCGAGCTTGAGGAAGGCACTATGTTGGTCGCCTCTCTGAGCTCGTGGGTTCGGTAACGTCGTTTGAAGATTGATTCGTTTACCAATCTTCTACAAGTTTGCAAGACCCGGCTATCGGATGGAGTCTACCATTGCGAGAAACTGGGCCGATATCTCCCGCTTTAGGACCGTTGTTGCTCTTGCCTGAAGGCAGCGGTTTACCTTCGTACGGTCAGGCCCTACTTCTATGTTCTCATCTTTCTGCCATGCGAGTTGCCCAGCGTTAGATGAGGCCCGCCCACAAGCAAACGTAGAGCCTTTAAGGTTTCTACCATTCCGGTTCCACGCTCCATTACGGAAGTGGCGCGAGACATTGGTGCTGAAGCAGGTCGAGGCTCTTACAAACAAGCCGTCAGAACACAGTTAACTCTGGCAGCTCCGAAGATTCGGGACATTCAAGTCTGCAAAGACAGCCATGAAGTACAACTTTAACAATAAAGCAGTAGCAGCAACAGAAGCAGGATAGGCTTTACAGGGAATATCAACGAGCTGCCCCTGTTTAATCCCCAACGGACGAGCATGCCTATCAAAATGATGCTGGCCGGGTTTTGAGATGGCTTATCCCTGCAGCAATGAGTTAGTGCTACAGGAGGAAGTGAAAAACACCAATGACGTCGATGATACACGCCAACGAAATTATTGACTCCGGGGTGGACCGCAAACTGGGACGGCTAGAATACCGTTTACGAGCTAACACACTCCCAATTCCACCGTGCCATTCCTCTACCAGGAATCCGGGACGGGAAGAATGGAGCAGATCGCCCTTTTCTTTTCAACCCACTTCCTTCTTCAACGCTTGTCGTCTGCCTGTGCAAGATGCTCCTTACATTCGAGCAGGATATGCAGAGGATGGAGGCTATGTATGAACGTGTGCTGAATCACGCCGTTGACATCAGCATCAGGCTATGTACCGTGGATGGCGTCATTTTCTATATGCCGATCATAATATCAGAAATTCACAACGCCGATGCGGATGCCGGCTGCTTTAAATTTGTACAACGCCCTATGTTGGCTTCGCCAACTGGACGTCAAGCGGAAGAAGTTCTTTCCAGCTTCGGGTGAGGCACAGTCCTGAAGGGTTGGATATGAGCCATCCAGCACTATTCCAACTTAAACATCAGAGGTTCGCATTCCTTGTCTAGGAATCTTCTCAATACGTTCGCCAGCAGTACGGCCGTCGAAGGCTCAATATTCAAGACCCCAGATACTATTCCAACTTTATCATCAGGAGTTTCGGCGCCTCGTCCTGTGCGGCCTTTGTCCTATTGGGCAACAAAACTGCTCTGGTCCTGCTGAGGCTGGTTCGGACCCGGCCAGATACCCCGCATTTGCTTCCCTTCCCTGCGCTGGTAGAAGGTGGTCAATGCGGCTTAGCTTAGCTTCGGGCACCAACCAGCAATGCCCAGTTATGCCTCGAACCAGAAGCCAAAGCCTGAAGCCCGGTTTCTTACGCAACACAGAAAAGGTCAATAATCACGCCTTCAAGCTTCGGTATGGCACGGCTTTACCGTCACTCTTCTTTGCCGGAGGGCAATATTCGTTTACTCCGGCTTATGCCGCATCGAGATGAGCATTTCCCCATAAAATGCCAGCTCTTTAACTGCCCGTTATTGGACATTGGAAGCACTTATCCGTACGAGGCTTTATCCTATGTATGGGGTTCTGGAGATAAACCTCAGTCTATCTCTATAGACAACTTTGACTTGTCAGTCGGAGCAAACCTTTACGCGGCATTATCACATCTGCGAGATCGCTTTATTGAACGAATCATATGGATAGATGCTATTTGCATCAACCAGGAAAACCCGGACGAAAAGGGACAGCAGGTTCAGTCTATGGCGAAGATTTATGCCAAAGCAAGTCGCGTAATTGTTTGGCTCGGAGAGGCCGCAGCCGATAGCGATCAAGCGCTCGAAGATATACGTAACGCGGCAGTCGAACAATTTGCAAAGTCCTCCACTAACGAGACGAACCGGCGAGCAATACTCATGCTGCTTCAGCGACCGTGGTTTGAACGCATCTGGGTAAGAAAACAAACGTTTGACAGTATGGGATGAGGCTATTTAACAAAGTCGATTCAGGTACTTCAAGAGGTCGCTGCAGCTCGACATGTGCTGATCAAATGTGGTCCCACCGAGATTGACGGATATGTATTCTGCACAGGCCTAAGCGCATTAAAGCTGTCCTATGAAACCTGTCCAGACCTGCAGGCCTTGATCCATTCAGTAACATACCTCATAAGGGGCGCAATCTTTCGGCCTAAACGCGCAGTTAGTCGGCCTGGCAGGTTTTCTCTAGACATACGCCCTTTAAGTGAGCTGGTGGAGATGTACCACAATCATAAAGCTACTGAACGCCTCGATAAGGTGTATGCGCTGCTCGGCATGAGCTCTGACGATCCCAGCATAACTGGGCTATCGGCTGACTACAAAATTCCATGGAGGCAAGCCTTCCGGCAACTTGTCAAACTCTTCCTCTCTGAACGGGTGTCTGTGGACACTTGGGACGACAAGGAGCTGGCGGTTATCAAGGGGAAGTGCTGTGTTCTTGGCGAAGTGTTATCAGTCGAGAGAGATATTACTTGGGAAGACAGACAGAACGTGGACATTATTTGGAAGAAGTCGCTTGGCTATCGGGATCGGAGTTCTCGCTGGACCTTCCAGGTTTCAGCGAAATCCATCCAGGTAGGGGATGCTGTCTGCCTTCTACAAGGAGTGTCGCAACCTACAATCATCAGGATACACAACGATTACTGCGCCGTTATAGTGATTGCTGTTTCTCCTATAGACGCTACGAGCGGGGGTATCGAGTGGTCGGAACTCTTGCGATCTACAACGACTTTTCCACATGATTTGTTGCTTGTCTGGGACTGGGATATATATCCGGACCAGTCGCAAGATAGAGAAGACTACGAGCACATCATGAGCAATCGAGCACTGGGGTGTTCGAAGACAAAGTTGGAAGATTATCTAGACAAAGCGATCAGGCTACAGAGTATCATACCGGTACTACAAGACATGGAAAGGGGTGAAGAGGTAGGGAACAATCTCCGGAATGCAATGGCCGTTTTTGAGAAAGCGTTGAGAAGCATCGACACCTTTGGATCGAACCGCTCAAGCCAGGGCGGTTGGAGAAAAGAAGACGAAATGAAGATGGAAGGAATCACAGATCGTCTTATCAAGGATGAGAGCGGATGGACGCCGCTATGCTTGGCGGCAAAGAGTGGGCATGAGGCGGTCGTCAAGCTGCTGCTTGCTACCGGCAAGGTCGATCCAGACGTTAAAGATAAGAACGGACAAACGCCGTTATTCTGGGCAGCAAGTTATGGACATGAAGCGGTCGTCAAGTTACTCCTTGATACTGGTAACGTTAATCCGAATACTGGTCGTGGGGATGGACCGACGCCATTGATATATGCGGCGATAAGCGGGCATGAAGCAGTTGTCAAGCTGTTGCTTGATACGGGCAAGATTGACCTAGAAGTTGAGGGTGGACGGACAGCACTGGCGCTAGCGGTAATGTTTGAGCACGAGGCAATTGCTAAGCTGCTGCTTGACACTGGCGAGGTTGAGCTAGGCGCTGAAGACATCGAAGAAGAAGAACTGCTGTTGAGGGCGGTACTAGACGGGTGCGAGCCGGTTGTTAAGCTGTTGCTTGATACTCGCAAGGTCGATCCAGACGGTGAAGATAAACACGGAAAAACACCATTGATATGGGCGGTGGAAAGCGGGCATAATGCGGCTGTTAAGCTGTTACTTGATACCGGCAGGGTTAACCCAAACGTTAAAGGTGAGAACGGACTAACGCCGTTAATGCGTGCGGTGAGAGGCGGGAATGAAGCGGTTGTTAAGCTGTTGCTTAATTCTGGCAAGGTTGATCCAAACGCCAAAGATAGTGTCAGACAGACGGTGCTGGAATTGGCAATGGAAACAGGGCACCAGGCGGTTGTTAAGTTGTTGCTCGATACTGGTAAGATCGATCTAAACGCCGAAGATATGAACGGACTAACGCCGTTGATGTATGCGGCAAAGGGCGGGGATGAAGCGGTTGTTAAGCTGTTGCTCGATACTGGCAAGGTCGATCCAAACGCCAAAGATATAGACGGAGGAACGCCGTTGATGTATGCGGCGGTGGACGGGCATGAAGCGGTTGTTAAGCTGTTGCTCGATACTGGCAAGGTCGATCCAAACGCCGAAGATCGTGACGGAAAGACAGTGCTGGATTTGGCAATGGAAACAGGGCACTGGGCGGTCGTCGACTTCCTGCAAGGTATATTATAATGCGGTTTAACACCATGGGCGGTACATTCTAAGGTAAGTAAATTATCTTGCGTGTCTTTTGTAAACGTCGTAAGAAATTCTCTGAACGCGGTATAGGGTCAATCGTGGAAAGGTCACCCAAAGGCCAATCATTTTGATCGGTACCATATCGAACTGGTCGACCCGCCGCCCGAGACAATCAACCACAAGCACGAAGGAACGCCGTTTCTGGTGTCGGAATTGTTACCGGATGCATGACCCGTCGCTATGCCTCGGCCCGGTCACCAAGGGGTAATCGACATCTGCCCTATTGGTGGGGCTCGGCACGGGCCGAAGAGTATCAGCCATAACTCGCAGGGTGTGACGGTCTCAGGCCCTACATCTTACATGGATGTGGTCCCGGAGCACTCGCTATAGCCTCCTTTGTTATGGTACGTACCAAGGACCGTGGCTGGCAGCTGGTTGGCTGGCCCGTGCACCTAGCCCGCAACTTTTGCTTTTTAATTACCTGTGAGGAAACGCTTTGCAATTCGGGGTATATCGCTGTTGTTCTGATTGATCTTCCGTTGTTTCTGTAGGTGGGAGTAGCTATGTCTAAGCTACGTACATACAAATAGTGGGTCTGACGCGCCGACCCCTCCGTTGGGCTAGTACCCCCTACACCAAATTCCTTTAGCCACCACACATATCCCAATAACCTGTCAGAAATTACCTTTCCTTTTTCCCTTCCTTTCCTTAGCTTTAGATTTTGCAATAGTCAATGGGAAGTCGTTCTCTCAGCGAAGCCCTCGGCCCGTAATATCCTTCTCTTCTGCTCCACGACTTAATATATTCACCTTGACCTGGGCATTGGCGACTCGTATATGCACCAAAGCCCTTTGCCGGTGCCTGGGTTCAGATCCTGGTACTCAAGTCAGCCTGATGGCTGGATGACAGATGTAACATATCCGGGGCTTAGGGAACGACGTCCGGCCGCTCCGGCACCCGCCCTGAATTTCTTGGCGGGTGGTTTGGATTACGAACGGCCGGAATCTACGCACCGTAGCCGAAGGACAGGGCACCGATATTCCGGATTGGTTATTGCTAGGCTAGATACCCTCTATCAGTTTCAAGAGCCGATAATGAAAGCCATCTAAGCGGTACTACGATCCCTCATCCCCACCTTACATGCCACCGTCAAGAGAGGACGCCTACCTCAACCACCCGCTGGCCCCGCCGGCGGAAGAGAGACAAGGAGGCCAGCTCGGAAACCTCGGCCGCAGTGCGCCTGCGCCGGGGGCCCCCCAAGGGCGACTCGCCAGCCCCAGCGCGGCGCGCCTCCTTCGCCTCTGCCGCCCCCGTATTCCAACAGAACGAGGTGTGCCGCAGGCGCGCCTGGGCATCAGTGTAGCTCAGGGAACGGAGGGAAGAAGGCGGAGGGTGGACAGTGGAAAGGCAAGACATGAAATATCAACTCCCGGCAGGCTCCGGCCAGTCTGCCCCGAACACTCCACGATGCTTTGCTGGATTCGCTGAGATTCCGTTATCTAACGGAATCTCCGGGCAGATGTAAACGGTGTAAGGCAAGCCGAGATATAGGGAGGTCGACCAAGAAGTCCAACGCTAGCAAGGTTGATGAACCGGTCCACTTCGGATCGGAGTATAAGGCGATCTTTGCAGTTCAACCGGATCGCGCGGAAGAGGCTGAGGAGAAGCTTGGGCCGGACCTTGGTGATAGCTCCAAATCTGACATTTGCGGCAATTGCTTTGCCATGTTAGCGAGGTTCTTAACAATTCTGGCTGGCGGTCTCTTCGGACTTTGGTTCCCTGAGCCACCCACGAAACTTGCATTGCCCTCGCCTCCAGAGCGTGCTCTCAGGCGTGACCCAATTCATCATTACAGGCTCAGAGAGCTACTCAATTAATTGGAGGTTGAGGATGGCCGCCATGTCGTCTGGAAAAGCATTACTTTTGCGAGGATCAGTCATAAAAGTTGTCCCGCCTTGATATCCAGTACCCGAAAGGCGAGAATCGGATGATGAGGATTCGGTTGATATATGATTCAACTAGCTGGTCAGTAATAGTAAGCGCTTTTGCTTGTTCCGCTGTCATAGAAATACTCAATCTCGGATTAGAACACTAAATGCCGGCGATGGGATATACCCAGGTCATCAGAGGTGGCTCAACTATTATGACCAGGGCGTACCCGGAAAACGCCGGACGCCCTTCATCTCGCTCATGCAGCTCCTCGTAGCGCTGGGCGATCATGAATTGAAACTCCATAGATGTTTCGAAACATTACACGTGTTGGCTCGCCGGTCACAAGGCATCACGTATCAGTTTCATGAAGTCCCCTGTGGACAAGTCGCGCTGAAAACGGAAAATGAGTAACCCGATGTTTGGATTGGCCGAGATATGGCGACCAGTGTGGGCTTGCCAACCGCAGCTGGAAAAGCGGGTATCATGGGAGTTTGTCGGAGAGCGTTGAAACAGAACCGGGCTTACCATAGAGCTTGTCGCGAGTTCTACCGGCTCCAGGCGTGCGCAAGGAGACATATCCGATACGGTTTCCGTCCCCGGTAACACATGCGCCAGGTGCCATGCTAGACACGCAGACTGCGTAAAAGGAGGTACTACGTATATCCAAGGGGATATCGGTGGTGATATGCAATGTTCCAGCTGGGTTTATCGATTCCCTGTGTCGTGTTGCCAATTGGACGGCTGCTTTCCACCAGTTTCGAGCTTGACAATAGTGCTTCTTAATTCGAGTTGACTGTTTTACCGGGCCACACGTATTAAGGTGGGCTCGAGGCTCAGATTGTGTTACCCCGTGAGCGGACGCAAAGCAGCATATGTGGGTAGTGAGTAGCGTTGGTCTTCTCAGGACCTACGGGTTCTCTCTGCTCGAGTAATCTGTACATAATGCAAGCCTAAGAGGCGATACTCTGATCAGACGTTGCTCAGGGTCTACGTCACATGCCGCCGCGTTCTCTCCTTCCTTTTCTTCCCGTTTTCACGCCCCCTCCTCCTTCTTATCCGTATCTTCCTTCTTGACTCTCCTCGTCAGGATCTCGTCGACGATGCCCATCTCCCGGGCCTCCTGGGCCGTGAGGTACTTGTCGCGCTCCATGAGCTCCTCGACGTCGCGCAGGCTGTACTTCTCTTCGCCGAGGGCGGCGTTGAGGTGGCGGCGGTAGATCTCGTTGACCTGCTCGCGCGTGCGCTGGATCTGATTCGCATAAATCAGGATGTCGCTCGCGGGGCCCTGGGTGCCGCCGAGCGGCTGGTGGATCATGATGCTGCTATGCGGCAGCGCGTACCGCTTGCCGCGCTCGCCGCCCGCCAGCAGTAGCGACCCCATCGACGCCGCCTGCCCCAGGCACACGGTCGACACGGGCGACCGGATGTAGGTCATCGTGTCGTAGATGGAGAGCCCCGCCGTCACCGAACCCCCCGGCGAGTCGATGTACATGGTGATGGCCTTGTCGGGGTTGTCGGACTCGAGCCACAGGAGCTGGGCCACCACCGAGGCCGACACCGTGTCGTCTATCGGTCCGTTGAGACATATTATGCGCTCCTGCGATTGCGATTGGGTGAGTATATAAACACTTTCCGGCAGTCAACTTGAGAGATGAGACGACGTACTTGCAAGAGCTTAGAGAAGATGTCGTCTGTACGTCAAGTTCATCATTATCATCATCAGCATGCATGGCGCCAGATTCCGCATCTGATTCGGATATTTACGAACACGTCCTCCAGCCACCAGACTGTCCTGTTAGCTACGGTTCCTCAACGGCACATTTATCGTAGGCAGGTCTACTATACGTACTGTGACTTCGGTGATGTATGGTAGGGGAATCGCCCCTCGTGGAGGCTGACTGGGGCTACCGGGAAATTGAGAGAAACATCGCGTCTGCCTCGCCTGTATCCTTCTGAGCAGTCGCAGCAGCAGCGGCCTTTGACAATTCATGGTGGTGGGCTATATCACTGGGAGAATGTTGTCGTGAAGCTTTTTAAGAGGGCACGTGAAATCGCGGCGAACTTATTAAATTTAATAATCAAGCTTTGAAGCTTTTGGGAGCTGTGAGTGACGTCGGCCGCGGGTGGAGCCTCGGAAGCTACGACCCGCTAAATATCTCGGCCTTTCGGAATTTTCCATTTCAACTTCTTCCACCCACCCCAAGCTTGAGTTTATTTCGACTTCACCTCTAGAACATCACGAAGTACGCCGTTCAACAACTGGGATTGCACGTGACTGCTAGTGCAAATGTGGTTATGAGACTATGTAAACCATTGCCGCAGAGCAGTGCCCGACTCTGCCGGCCCTACCGTTTCTCTCATCGCACATATCGGCATTACGCAACTGGGCAATCGCAAGATGTCGCACAGCCTCGGGGGCCGAGCGCCGCAGCGACTAAGGAGCCGAAGAACGAAGAGGAACCCTTCAATGTTGATCCGGTGAACAAGAAGATCGAGACCGCCGTGGGCGATCTCCCGCTTTCACCCGTCATGGACCCCTCCTTCTGGGAGGCGCGGCAGCGCTATCAGACACCGAAGGCGAAGCCCGGCAAGGCCCAAAACTCCGTCGAGAGACAGTTCAGAGTCAATCCGTTTGGTAACTCGCACATCTCATAAATACAATACATATCTTCCTATTACTTACAACATTCCCAGCGAAAGCACTTGCGACGCCTCTCCGACAATGCTCCATAACTCACCAGCGGCTTCCCAAGTTCTTCCTGCAGGACTTCAACCTTATTCAACACCCCGAGACGGGCGCGCCGTGGTGGGTACCCCGTAGCCTCATGCGGCACGAGTCGCACGTGGTCGAGCGCCTCGACGAGGAGGGGATCTCGGAAGCCATACAAAAGGAAACAGAAGCAGCAGCGGGCGCGGAAAAGGACACGACGCCGACGCCGGAGAGCGAGGAGGGGGATGACGCGTCCATAGTCGCCGACACTGACAGTGGCAAGGGAGGACGCCCGTACGGCCCGTCGGCGTATGCGCTCGCGCGGAAGGACCTCTTCGCGGCCTTCAAGACGGAGGGGTCGGGCTTCATGAACTCGCACAAGCGGCTGTTCGGCGGCTCCAGCTCGCGTTACAGGATCTTCGGAAGCCGCGCCGTGTGGCGCGAGGACATGGACACGTACATCCTGGACCTCATGCAGCGGGAGGTCGTCGACCACCTGCTCTACCTCGCGCGGCTGTGCGCGGAACAGGGCCGCTACTACGTCGTCCGGTGCTACGGCTGGGACGACGTGCAGCACAAGCACAAGGGCGCCCTGCTGTGGTTCCAGAGCGAGACCCAAGGGGGAACCCCGCCCGGCCCCTTCGCCACCCTCGACACGCACACCCGTAACCTCCACGGCGAGAACAACCCCGTGACCGTCGCGGTGCACAACATGCCCATGCTGCTGGGTGACGAGCAGGCCGCACGTCTCAAGAGCGAGGCGAGGGTCTTTGGCGAGGGGTCCATATTCATGCTCGCGGGGCGGCGCACAACGGACCTGCAGGCCAATCTGTGGAGGCTCCAGGGGTACCTAGCTGATTATAGAAATTTACCTTGAGCCTGTGAAGCCACTTCCTTGGACGAACTTGTGATACGCTCCGCGCTCCCTCCCAACTGGGTTATGCATAACTCTGTCCTGTGCCTTTTCCTCCCTTTTCTTGATTATCGCCAAGCACGCTCATATACCACCTTGGTGGCCACGAAGCGTCTGTGGAGGCGCATAGTGTGTGTACTGCTTATATCGGGCTACTGAAACTTGATATAAGAAAGACGTAGAAGAGAGCAAGCAGGATGCAGTGACTGAGGGTGTAGGGCTGGCTGTTCTCCAGCAGACGCTTATGGGTATACCCCCGCGCAGGCTGATGCGTAAGTTGCGACGCGTACATGGGGTAAGAGGTTTACCTTGCTAAGGTGCAGGTTCTGGTGCTGTTAAGTGGCCAGGAGTAACTCCTGGTACAATGGGTTCTAGCCGGTTCATGGTGGGTAGATGGAAAGCGAGTAGCAGGTAGGTTAAGTGTGTATGATGAAATATGTACATTTGGATCTGAAGCAGGAGGGTCAAGGGCGCATGTCAATGCACATCGAATCATACCCATCTTATCATCCTCGCGTGGCGCCTACCGAATGTAGGTTTTCTTGCATCTAGAGCAGTTCTAGTGGAAAAACTTCCCACCAGCAACAACAACGCCAGACATGAATGCATTGCTGGTTGCTCCAGAATTAACGAAAGCCCTCATCGTCGACGCTCATGGATTAATCAAAACATATTCATAATTGTCGGTAATTCCCGGTTTGCTGACCTGCTCCTTATTCTCATACCCGCCGCCTCGCATCCTACCGAACCACTGCCAGCACTATTGGGCATAAAATAGTCGATATACTATATCGTGCCATTATCCTCTACGATCTCGTCTCTTGCTAGATTGCCATCGGCGAAGTATGAGGAATTGCGGGGCTAAGATGCCCGTAACGTCGCTGATACAGGCTACGAAAAGCGACCTTGTGGCGAGATATCTATCAGGGCCTTAGGAATTATACGGTGCTATATCATCTTACCCGCGGCTCACTCATGGTATCTTAGGTGACCCTGAGCACAGCCGCGATGGTGCGTCTCCGATACTCGGCTACGACCCCGAGGACGGTACGTGTCTGGTACCAGCCATAGTTCCAGACTTAGAGCTGGGGATCGGCAGAGAAGACCAGTCTATCAGCCTGGACGTACGAAGAGAGATGGTCAAGGAGTGGGAAACCCGCAAGACAAAGGGCTACAGAGTCGTCTTTTTGGACAACTTGAAACCGCTCCGTGATCTTTCCGAGCCTTCCTTCGAGAAGTTCCAGTGCTACCCACAGCAAATTGTGGCCAACGATTTCGGTTATCAATCTGATTTCCGATATTACCGTCCTTGCTCTTTCGCAATGTATGGCATGGAATCTGAACCTGTCGAACCCAAGGAAAAGTGGATCATTGCCGTTCGTCTTTGGATTCTACAGCACATCTCTTTCGGGGGTTACCGCTGCCATGGGCAAGCGTTTGCTTAGAAGTACCTTCGTAGGCCCCATCCCGACAGAGCGAGTGATTCGAGGGTACCTGTAAGCGCCCTCTGAGCAGCGTACATCACTCGATTCTTACACCTGAGTCCAAACCCTCGGCGCTTGTGATGCGACGAGCCCATTTAATTGCGCTCAAGTACAAATAGCTAGACACTCCCCGGCCCTCGCTTGAAGGGATTCTGCTCAACCGGACAGCCCTTTTCCGTCAGCAATATCTCAGATGCATTCTACGTTACGCTCCATCTATCGTCTGTCATACTCGTCATACACTACGGAAAAGACAGTACTCATGTCCCGTGGTGCAGGCGGATAGAGCCCACCCCTTTCCGGAAGCTCTATGGCCTCGAAGAGACTCGGCCTTGGCCAGTACCTCCGCGCTGTGGAAGGAGTACTTGGCGTCAGGACCCTGGGTGGTAAAAGGTGGCCCACGTCAGCCGTCTGAATACAGAGAGTGCGGCGTCTATCGAACAGGCCCGCCAAGATTCTCTGACCTTTCCAGGAGATTGGGAAATCCAGGTGCGGTAAACTCGAAATTCAGTATTATGAGCTTGTACTACGAACTGTTGGACTGGAATAGTTAAGGCACTTTGTATATCCACTAGCTGATATATGGGAGTCGAATAATAATAATCTGGTGGATAATAATATTCTGCTGAAGAATATCCTTAGTATGCAGACGACAGGATGGTCCAATACTGCTGAATTAACTGGCAATGTCGACCACCGAGCCAAACGTGAGCCGACTCTAGCCGGGTAGTTCTAACGCCCGAACAAAAGGCGCAGATCGTCGTGCCAGTTCAAACGGTTAAGTTGTCCAGACACAGGAAACGATAGGGATTAGCACCGGGCCCGGGCGAAATGTAAGCCGGTATCGTAGAAACCCTACGATTATACGCAAGAGGCACATTTCGTCGAGAGGCCGAGTCCGCCAAGCACTATTACGAGGGCGGGAGAGTACCGTGGACGACCTTCGGATACGATCTGGCAGACCAGGTAACCGGCGGCTCGGATACCTGGTTATTCCCATGTGCACTAGGCCCACTATACCAATGGACCTATTCAAAGACCATGGACTCCTTTACGATTGGGCGCGCCAACTGCAACCAACTTCGTTGCAGTAATCCACGGGGTGATTGCTGTAGTCAGAATTCCGAGAGACCACGAGGCAAGAGTTCCCATCGACGCAGTGATAGCGGTAAGGTCGAAAGCAACAGGAAGATCCGCCATTGCCGCCGAAGACCCAACGTCCATACACCAACGGACGAAGCCAGACTAAGGGCGATTCCCCGATCATCTTTCGGCTTGGTAATAAATGTAAAAAGGACGCTTGCGTGCACTTCGGACAGAGGCAGTCTTCACGCATTCGACGTCCCTAGCTCTCGGCGCCCTCCGTCTGCAAATCTACGACCCCATTCGCCCGGTCCAGGAGCCCCCTGGAAGCAGCAGCCGCTTAAGACCCGGAGACAAGAATATGACCCCGTACCGGGCCCTCGCGTCACCGATCATGCGCTGCAGCCACTACCCGTTCCTCGAACCGGCTCTGCGAGAGTGGCCGCGACGAGCGCGTCATCACCGCCCGAGAGGAAAACCGAGAGGAGCGAGAAACCACGAGGCCGCTGGAGGAGGCGGAGGTTCTCGGGCCCCCCAACGAGAGAAATCGCCTGGGTAGCTCTCGGGGGAAGGGGGGGTTTTCGAGACCGCTGCCGGCAGTGGCCACTAGGTTGGACAACTCGCTGTATCCGCACGAGCCGTACCTTCGCGCTCATCAAAACCGCCGAGTGAGTTAGCCCGCGAGCGCGTATGAGGTTATCCTCCCGAAGGTACGGGCATTACTATCCCTTTCAGACTTCGCCTCGGCCTTCAGCAATGTCTGAGACTCTTCTTCTGCCTTCCCATTATTACGGCTGGAGGGCCTAGACGACGAAGACGGCTGGTTCTCCCGTCGCCACACAACGGGAACGAGGGGTTATATATTAATAGAGCGCGATGAGACAAAGAAATCCCGCAGTTCTCCTAGAAGGCTTCAGCGGCGCCTGGAGCAAGCGCGGGCCTACGACCAGCTAGTATGATGTCTGCCTAAAGCTCCCGCAACCGCCATCACCTCCGATTATGAGCGATCATCTAGTGGGAGGCTTGGGAAGCATTAGATGTGTCTCTGCTGATTTAGCTGCTATACTACGTGGTGTTAGGGGAACGACCTCGACTGTTATCCGCTGGAGGGCCCCAAGTCGTCAGTACTGAGTAAAAATTGGCGGAGCTGGGGCCTTGTGGCTGGTAAGGAGATAGGTGTTGTCGCTGTATTTTTGGGTAACATCCATGGACCAGTAGTACAAGATGTATCCCATTCACCATAGACAGTTCCAGCTCACAAAATGACATGTCACGATGAATAAGCTGGTTAAATGGAGATAACGATATATGTAACTAAATCTAACAGTGGAATACAAGTTGTAGCCTACAACCTGTAGGAGCTGAAAAACATATTTTAAGTCATTTGGCACCACGGGATAAAGGCTGTGGAGAGACGGGATTGACATGTCACGTGAGTCGGAGTGGAGTTATGCTTTGTTAAGAACTTTTTGTTCATCTATCCGTTTCATCCGGCCTTTCCATCATAACGGCATTAAAGCTAGAATACATGAGGCGACCTTGGGAACATCAGACATCAAGCAGTGGAAGATCCACGCTGGAACATGACCAATTACCGCATCAAGGTCGGAAGGGTATGAGGTATTAAAGAGGAAGATGCAACGCCAAAGAGACGATATGCCGGTCACAGAATTCCGAAACCATCCAACTCCGATGAACTTTTATTCGTATCCCGTTTCCCACCGCCTCAAGGGAACTTAGTCGACCTCCTCCATAGCGCTGTCACCAGTCTCGGCGGCAGCGGTCTCGGAGGTAGCCGGGGCCTCCTCGGCCTCAGCAGGCTCGTCGTCCAGGTTCAGACCGAGAGAGACCAGCTTGTGGATACGCTCGGCGAAGCCGGCAGGCTCCTCGATGGTGAAGCCGGAGACGAGCAGAGAGGTCTCGAACAGAAGCTGAACGATGGACTTGACGGTCTTGTCGTTCTCACCGTCGGCCTCGACCTTCTTCTTGAGCTCCCTGATGATGGGAGACTTCGGCGAGATCTCGAAGGTCTTCTTCGAGCTCATGTAGCTGCTCATGGAGGTGTCACGCAATGCCTGAGCCTTCATGATACGCTCCATGTTGGCAGACCAACCGAACTGACCTGTTCGGATGGCGCAGGGAGAGCCGACCAGCTTGTAGGAGACGATGACCTTCTCAACCTTGTCGCCGAGGACGTTCTTGAGAGACTTGGCGAGGCTCTCGTACTCCTTCTCCTCTGCCTCACGGGCTTTCTTCTCCTCCTCGGTCTCCTCGAGGTCGAAGTCCTTAGTGATATCGACGAGCTTCTTGCCCTCGAATTCCTTCAGCTGAGTCATAGCGTACTCATCAATGGGGTCGACAAGGAAGAGAACCTCAAAGTTCTTCTCCTTGAGAGCATCCAGGAAGGGCGACTTTTGGACGGCCTTGAGGGACTCGCCGGTGATGTAGTACATGTTCTTCTGGTGCTCGGGCATGCGGGTGACGTAGTCAGCCAGCGAGGTCATCTCGTCACCGGACTTGGTGGAGTTGAAGCGCAGAAGCTTGGCCAGCTGCGGGCGGTTCTGCGAATCCTCGTGGATACCGAGCTTGATGTTCTTGGAGAAGGCGCTGTAGAACTTGTCGAACTGCTCCTTGTCCTCGGAGATCTCGTTGAAGAGCTCTAGAGCCTTCTTGACAATGTTCTTCTTGATGACCTTCATGATCTTGTTCTGCTGCAGAGTCTCACGGGACAGGTTCAGAGGGAGATCCTCAGAGTCGACAACACCCTTGATGAAGCTCAGCCACTCAGGGATAAGGTCAGTGGCATCATCAGTGATGAAGACACGGCGGACGTAGAGCTTGATGTTGTTCTTGGTCTTCTTGGTCTCGAAGAGGTCGAAGGGAGCACGCTTGGGGACGAAGAGGATGGCACGGAACTCGAGCTGACCCTCGACGGAGAAGTGCTTGACGGCAAGATGGTCCTCCCAATCGTTGGAGAGCGACTTGTAGAAAGCGGCGTACTCCTCCTGGGTGATGTCCTGAGGGTTACGGGTCCAGATGGGCTTCTGCTTGTTGAGCTCCTCCTCCTCGACGGTGGTTTCCTTGACCTTCTTGGTCTTCTTCTTCTTCTCCTTGTCCTCCTCCTCGTCATCTACCTCCTCGACCTTGGGCTTCTTGTCCTCGCCCTCTTCAGTGGTCTCCTCGGCCTCCTCGTCGGGAACCTCCTTCTCTGTCTCCTTCTTGACGTGGAGGTAGATGGGGTAGGAGATGAACTCGGAGTGCTTCTTGATGACCTCCTTGATCTTGCTCTCGTTCAGGTACTCGGACTGCTCATCCTTGAGGTGAAGGATCATCTTGCTACCACGGCCGAGAGGCTCGCCCTCAGTGTCGGGGCTGACGCTGAAGGTGCCACCGGCAGACGACTCCCAGACGTACTGCTCGTCATCGTTGTGCTTGGAGACGACGATGACACGGTCGGCAACAAGGTAGGCTGAGTAGAAACCAACACCGAACTGGCCAATCATGGAAACATCGGCACCCGCGGACAGGGCCTCCATGAACTGCTTCGTGCCTGATCGGGCAATGGTACCCAGGTTGTTGATCAAGTCCTGTTTGAGGCATGTTAGCAAGCCTGAAGTGACCAGGCAGTGAGGATATCATGACACAACTTACAGCCTTGGTCATACCAATACCGGTATCCCGGATGGTCAGGGTCTTGTCCTCCTTGTTGGGAATGATGTCGATGCGGAGGTCCTTGCCGGAATCCAGCTTGCTGGGGTCGGACAGAGCCTCATATCTGATCTTGTCCAGGGCATCGGAGGCGTTGGACACCAATTCTCTCAGGAAGATCTCCTTGTTGGAGTAGACAGTGTTGATGATGAGAGACAGGAGCTGAGAAATCTCAGCCTGAAACTCGAACGTTTCTCCCGACATCTTGGCGGATGGGTATCTGAAAAGGTAGTAGGGTCTGCGGAGTGGAACTTATGGTTAGCCTTTTGTTGCTGGAAGGAAGATTGTCTTGATCGAGAGTTTTGGCGGGGTGATTCAGTGGAGGGAGGGGTGAGAAAAAGAGGGAATCGTGGAAGGCGGGGGGGTGATAAGTGCGATTGGAAGGTGAGAGTGAGTCGAGGAGGTGCTCGACCGTTGTTCGAATGGTCGTCAAGGCAGTTGAATAAGTTGCCAGAGGAACAGCCAAGGAACAACGGGTGACGAGGCTGATCGCGGGGGAGGAGCAGGATCGTAGATAATGTAGACTGTTTTTAAAACTTACCAAAAGGGTATCTATCAATGGAGTACGGGAATGGTATGATCGTAGTTGGTTCTTCGCAACGAATCTAGAGGGGGAAGATGTTGCAAGAAGAGAAAGATGTCTCGCAGAAAGATGAGAGAGGGGAGGTGAGAATTGAAGACTGGACTGGACTGAATTGAGAAAGGGAAAAGATTGGTGAAAGGTTCCGGAGGGAGAGGGAAGAATTTGAAGTTCATGAGCTGGAAGCTAAGAGGGTCCCTGTTGTTTCCAACAGTCTGTGCCTCAGAGATTCTATAACATTCTACGGGCAACCTCTAGGCGCACTGAGGCTGCCGCGCCGAGTGGGGTTCCAGTACCTTCCACGATTCGCTGGAATGCGCCCTGTAGGTCCCCTGTAGGTCCCTGTACTTCGCCGCCCGGCAACCCTAAACCGCCCTCATTCGTACCCTCCATGCTTATCGCTTGATCTGATTGGAAAACGACTTATCAACCCCACAGGCCAGGGGTGAGCCAGGCCAGGCCCCCAAAACTCCCGCCTTTCTCCAACCTTCTCGAATAGCGAGGCAACTACAGCAAGCGGCAGCAATCGCAGTCGTGAGAATTCATACAATATCGCTTTCTGAGACGGAGATTGCAATTCATTCTTTCCTTTGGTTTGGTTTTCTCTTTTCTTCTACACTACACACATGACTAGTTAGAAAATCTGAATCAAACAAATTTTGATACGTCCACCTGAGAGGTTCTGCATATGCTTTGGCGGGGGGTGGCGAGGCTGAGAGTGTAAGCGCAAACGGCCAGAACTGCGAGCGGGTGGGCTGCCCAACTTCAAGACCCCACAGTTAGACACTGGTGGGTTCGATGCTCGTTTCCGGTCTCCCCGCCCCGAAACAAGCTTAATTCAGTCTCAGGTGGAAGAACCAGACGACGGATTCCATCCAAGCTTCGCATCGCAAAAATATCACCTCAAGTTCATACATACATTATGACATTCGGACAAGGGAGCTAGCTGGCGCACGGTCGTGTAATTATTGTAGCGTGTACGCCACCATAGCCATAACCACCGTGTTTCTCCTTGCCTCTGCCCGAGTCATGGTAAACCCAACATGGCATGCCAATCCCGCTGTCCGACAGAGCAATAATCACATATATACTTCCTCCATACAAAAGCGCATGAGCCTGCTGGTTTCGAAAAGTTAAACTATCTCGAAGTCTCATATTACAGTACGCTGCACTTCCCTTTTTTCTGCACTGCCAGCTTTTGTCCACAGGCTGTTTCCTGTTTCCATTTACAGTATCTAATCCTGCAAGGCTGAAAGAGGGACTGGGTCTTACAACGTCCTTCTTCCCCGCAGGAGAGGGGTAGGTTAGAACTTCCATTCTGCCCCCTGTCGGAAATCCATTGATTTCTGACTCCGCCTCTCTGAACCCAAACGGCCTAAAGAGGGGCCAGTTACGATGATACGATACACACCATAGATAAAGTGATCTGGATGCAGTGTTGGGGTAAGACATAATAATGTGCCTGAACTGTGGCAGAGATGACGGACAGGAGCGTACCTACGGAATTCGACCATTACCATTAAAACGGGATCATAGCGGTAGTATGTATAGTACGGACTTCTGTATGTGATTAGCCGCCATATGAGCAATTACCTCCCGTAATAAACGGTGGTGACCTTGAAACTGGGCAAATTAAACCTCAACCTGGGTCACATTGGAAACCAAGTATCGAGCTGAGCCGTGTTAATGGCTGACAGGCTCTATCCTTTCCGTTGGTTTAATTCTAGCATCCGGTTTGCCCCAATGACCCCCTCTATGGGCCCACGAATATACAATGTTGTATTCTAGATATACATATATACAATAAGGGCACACTCCACTCCGTATCATCGTCCGTAACTTACACGGGCTCTCCGGAACCCTGTCGACACGACAATGTCACAAAACCCTCTGGCAGTTATTATATAGGTGAAGACTGCGGTAAACATCAAGACGTAATCGGGAGCTACCGTTTCGGCGGCATGACGGCGTGCTTCAGAATCTGCTCGCCGGGCATCCTATAGGCGCCGTCCGCATACGCGAGGGCAATATTGCTGCCCGCGCCGTCTCCGTGCACGATCTCCGTGACGTCGCCGAGCATGATGCAGAAGTTATCGCGCTCCCGGTCTTCGTTGATAATACGTGCCGCCGACGATGACCGCCCCCGGCACTCGGGCGGCGCGTTGTTGAGATACCCCGGCGCGTAGAGGTCGCACTTGAGGACGTGCATGACGCCCCTGCCTCTCAGCAGCGGCGCCGTATAACGCACTACCTCACGACCATGACCCGCACCCCCACACCCATCCACGTTTGCGGCGGCGTCCCACTCGGCGTCCCACTCCCGCTTCCCGAGGACCTCGACTCCGTACTCCTCGAGCCCCGCAAGGACGCCGAGGCCACGACCACCGCGACCCGCTTCTTCTTGTTCTTGCGCGGCACCAGCACCAGCACTAGCATCGTTTAGACCGGAGTACCCCTTCGTGAACAGGTCCGCGAGCCTAGCGCCGTGCTCGTCGCCGGCGAGCACGTGAGCGTTGAAGCGGCCGGAGCTGAAGATGGCGTGGTAGGTGCGGCTGGGCAGCGCGATGTTGAAGAGCACCTTCTCGCGAGGCCGCAGCGACAGCGACGTGAACGAGGACACGGTCATGGCGCGCGGGATGGGGCGGAGCCGGGGCCGGCCGTTCCCGTTCTTCGTTTCCGACGATGATCGGCTGTCGGCGACGTCGGAGCTCGTCCAGTGCGGTGGCGGGGCCCGATCCCCGTCGTCGTCGTCTTCGTGCGAGGAGGAGGAAGGGAATGAAGGGCTGCTGCGTTTTTGCATTCCCTTTGTCGGATCCACACGAGGCCGCCGCCGCTGCGGACAGTCGAGCGTCGTGATGATGACCACCGGATGCGGCATCTGGCGCATGACGGCGCGGAAGCGCTCGGGCAGCGAGGGGTCTGTAGGTGTGGGCTTGGCTTCCGGGACTTCTCGATTCTGGAGAGAAGATGAATGGGGAAAACGTCTTGTGCGACTAGCATAATGTAAGCTCGTCCATCTCGCTTCTATGTGTAAGCCGGTCCTCCTCGTCCCGGCCTCCGGAATCGTTTGGTAGTTGGGGATGACGATGCGATTGTGCGTATTCGAGGACCCGGATGCCCACAATAGGCTTCGCAGGCTCTTCATCTCAGCCCATGAATGGCAAACGCTTCCATATGAAGCCTCAATTGGGGTCCCTCGTCTGATTGTTCGCAGTCGACTTTTAGATAAATCTTGTATAATGAGACCGGAACCGTCAAATTATGTCGTAAGCCCTTCAATTGGAGAGCGGGATACCTAAAATTTTAGCGGGGCCGGCGCATTATCAGATGCCGATAGATAGCGATAAGGAGTGGCCCGGAAGAGATAACGCGCTTCGGGCGGGCCGGCGCACTAAATTTTCGAGGGTCCAACAGCTGGGATCGATCTCGCACCCTAGAGCTGGAGCGCATCAAACATATCAAATTCCACCCTGAAGCTCTTGCCCAGGCTTTCAACGACGACCATTTAGGACACGGACAATCGAGGGCCGGCGCAGGCTTGGTAGGCGGTAAAATACACCAATCAGGCAAACAACCACCGCTTCCAATTGGCATAGACAAAAACACACACTCATCACCGTCACAATGGCGACAAGACTACCGAGCGCCCTCCCGCGACGGCCCTCCACGGCCTGCTCCCTATCCTCCACACCCTTACCGAGCACAACCATAACGCACACGACGCCATTCTCGCACACGCCCTCGCGAAGCGCGACCATCATCCGGCGGCCGCGGCGGCCGTACACATTCACGCAGCTGGTGCAGCTGTCGGACGGGTCGACGTACACGATGCGGACGACGTCGCCGCACGCGCTGTACCGGTCGACCAAGGACACGCGCAACCACGTGCTGTGGCAGCCCAACGAGAGCTCGCTGCGCAACGTCGAGGTCGACGAGGCCGGCAAGCTGGCCGCCTTCCGCGGCCGCTTCGGCCGCGGCTGGGACGCCGAGAGCAGGGTCGAGGGCGGTGAAGAGGGAGGGGCAGGAGGGGAGGGGCAGCAGCAGCAGAACAAGGGTGGCAGCGGCGCTGCGGGAATTGACGCCCTCGGCGATCTCATCTCCGGGTACTCGAGGCCCGAGGACGCGATCAAGGAGAAGGAGCCGGTGTTCAGGAAAAAGAAATAGAGGATGGAACATCGTGCCACCGGGGGTATCTGCTTTGGACAGGGGAACGATATCCGGGATTCTACGACTTTGATATCTCTTAATGAGACGAATGGGATTTCGGATGGTAATGCGCTGGACCACGTATGCCCTATCGCACTAACGTCTCACCCACGTACGGTTCCAGTTCTCTGCATGTGTAGAGACGGTTCGATTAGGGGAGGCATCACGGACGAGCCTCCGTTGTATCTATAGGTACAACTCTGTATACACATACAATCCCAACGGCGGTTTCAAATTTTGCGTTGCGCATGGATATAAAGCACCAAACGCCTCGTCAGCATCGTATTTTATCTAGTCCGAATCCTCGTGAATAGTAGCTCTGGCTCGATCAACCGCCGTGTCGCCCCGACCCTTGTTTTTGTCGGCAGTCTCGTAGACTGGCGGTTTGTAGAAGACCGTCTCATCGTCTTCGGCGTCCAATTGCATCAGGAACGTCTCCCATTTCTCGATCAGCTGTTGACCCTTATTAGCTCAAAGCCCGAAGACGAATGTAACGTGTATGATAGGTAACGTACCTCTTTCTGCGCCTCCACAGCACTCTCTAAGAATGTTTCGACGGAAGACTTGAAATCCTCCACCTTTTCCCTCTCGAACCGGTCGAGTTCGGAACGCAACAATCTGCCCATGTCCTCGAAAAGTAGTCTGGCTTGATGCACCTTGCGCTCGGCATCGGCCACTTCAGCGCCCACCTGGTTGAGGCGGTCTTGTTGGGACTTCCCCTGCCTAAGTAGTTTATCCTGAGACGACTTGCGCTTCTGCAGTTCGGACTCAGCGCTGTGCCACGCGTGGAACGCCTTTTGCCGTTGGCCAAAAGCTAGCTTTACGCTGCCGATTAGCCGGATATACTCATCGATTGTAATACCGAACGTTAACACATCCTGCTGGGCTTGGCGATCATAGACGTCCCTTATCGTCAGCTGCAAGTCCGACAAAGCTTCCAGAGGTCCGGAAAGGGTCGGGCTGAGCTCCACCGTGGACAGGGCATGTAAGGAAGCAGAAAAGTCTCCGGCCGCCTCTGCCATTGCCTTGCGCTGGTTTACCATGGTGTCCATCGACTTCATGAGACCTTTAAGTTGGTTCTCGAGAGCATCTAGATAGACCTTTCGGTCGTGGAACCACTGGATGACGATTAATCATAGTCCTGGTACAGAGGCTTAACTGACTCACATCGTCTTGTTCGACAAATTTGCTTCCGCCACCCATGTTGAGGCCAAGCGACCCAAACATCCCTTTGCTTTCGGTCGGTAGAGGCTCTCTTCTTTCCTTATGCTTGACATCGACGTTGAACGATTCACTCTCTAAGAATAACTTCAGATCGGGATCATGCTGCAACGTTAGGTGCGCCGCGATCTTGTTTAACATCTTCTCGAGGGCAGCCCTGCGGGATTCTACAAAATTGCTCTCAAAGCGGTTAAGAGCTTGCTTCTCCGGGGGAGGCGGGACTACGACACCGGGGTTGTTCCCGTGCATCGTGTTATAGAGCCATAGGAAGTCGCGGTATCTCCTCTTAACCTCGAACTCGGGTTGTCGGTAAGCCTTGGAGGTGGTCTTCTGGCTGTTAGCAGGATACTCCATTTGCAGATGCGCGATGTCTCATACCCTTGTTCTAACAGAGTAGACAATATGTGAACTCGTCAAGTCCCCGACCTTGTGGGGATCCCCGACAGTAATATGGAAGGTGGGCTTCGCCGCCTGCTCGATGCTCATACTCGGTTGGGTTGACGTTCTGATAGGACTCGGCAGGGCAGCTTCGACGGGGGGCGGCGCTCTGGGGCCAGCAGCGCGGTCGAAGTTGTCTTCGTCAACACGATGAGGGTCTGCCGGTCCCGCCTTTCGTTGTGCTTGCTGAGGCATGGTTGTTCGGACCACGACCCGTTCCTTCTGTGGGGGAACGGGAGGCTCGTCGGCCGGCGCATCTGGTCCGGCATTTGCATCGCCTCCCAAAGGGCCCAAGGGGCCGAGCGGGTCGTCATCGACGGCTTGAAGTCGGGTCGGCTGGGCCACGAGTCGTCGCACGGGTGCTCGGGAACCTCTGGGCAACTTAGAGGGCTGCGACTGCTGGGATGATTGTGCATCTTCAGGTTTTAACGAGCCATCTAATTCACAAGATGCTATCAGCGACTTGCCGAAAGCGATTTCGCATAGTATTTAAAGAAGTGTCACAGCTGGGGGCTGACTGACCTTGCTCGTTGGCCGCAGTAGTAGCAGGTTTAGTGCTCGACGAGGGGACGTCTGGTTGTGCATTGAAGTTAGACTATGATGCCGCACACCAGGAGTACATTGCCTCGGGAACTTACCACCCCATGGTGAGTCGCCCGCTTCTCCCAAATCCATCTCGAAAGTGTTAAGATTCGTGGAGAGAACCTGAGAGCACGGAAATTTGGAATTGTCGCCACCAGATTTGGAATGTCGTTAATCGCAGGGAGGATAATGTCACATATCAAGAAGCTCGGACCTCATCTGAGTAGCTCCCCGATGGTCTTGTAGAAGTATCTGCAGCAAGTCGAATGTGGGCCACTTGAAGTTACGAGAAGGTACCGGTACCTATGAAAGTACGACCAGTGATTTGAGATGTAGATTTACGCCTAGGGACCATGACATGACTGCCATTGCCCGCGATTGCATCAATCGCTAGACAACGTCCATTATCTCCGGTTCTCTGCCTGATCTTAAGTATATTTATACAAGTATCTCCTGTCAAGGATGGGTGGTTTGAGTAGGGTAGAATGGAGATGTTTGTCGATATATTATCCGACGAGCGGGATTGTCCACGGTTGAACGTAGGCACTTCTTCCCAGTATTTAGGAGAACGAGATATGAAGCAGGTTCAGACAGTAACACCGTCTAGCTGCCTCGTAGTTTTGTCTCCTATATGGAATTGCCCTCTAGTCTACTTCCTGTTGGCCTTAACAGTATAAAGCGATGAAACAAGTAAATGGGGTATCGTCCTTAAACGCCGCACACCGTAGACCTAGAATTGTCAAGAGTCGTGTTCCTGGCTTAATCGAAGCCCTCGCATCATCGAATGATGATTTAATTGCCAACCGGCTCAACTTTGGCCTTTCCCTTTTCCTCGAGCAATTTCCGGAGGAACTCGTCTGCCTGGCCCCACAGCTCGGCCTCCATCTCCCTCTCGACCTGATTACTACGGCTGTTGAGCCATCCGGGGTCCAGCCCGCCGATCTTTCCGTCGCCATCGGGCTCTAGACGAGATTGTTGGCTAGCGCTGCCCTGTGAGTCGGCAGCGGTGCCATCGTCCTTGCGCAAAGTGATGATGCCAGCCTCCTCGAGGCCCAATATCTGTCGTTTGATGCCAACGTTGACGCGTCGCAGCGTCCGCATGAAGTCGTTCATAGAATCTTCGAAGACATTGGCCTGGTTGTTCCCATAATCCATAGCCGTATCACCGCCTTGTGGTTCTTTCTTGCCAAGAGCATTGACGGCCTGACCCGCTGATCGCAAGAGACTCACGATATCCTAGGTGCCGGTTTAGCAGTTGTGTTCCAGTAAATAGATAAGCCATTACACAGACCTTGTCAATCTCTCCAAGTTGCTGAATGCGCTCAGCCTTCGTAAATGGCACAAACGAGCCTTGTTCGCTTGTAACCGGTTGTTGGTTCATCTTGAAGTATGGCAGGGTACTGCGATGCTATGGACTGAAGATGGCTTCACCCCAATTATCCCGGCTTTCTCGGGTCGATAGATCTGGGAAGATGAGAAGAGAGGTTCAGGTTTCTGAAAATATTTAAATATATAAGGATGTAACGGAACTCGAACTGCCAAACCCCAGCTGCACTGAACAAAGGAGGACTTACAACCTCAATCCAGGCCGAAGGTGATGAAGGTATGTAGGTACGTAAGGTACGAAGTACCTGAGCTGTTGCTCTTTCCCGAACAATGGATAAGCCAAACATCATATGTGCCTGTGAAGTATCTCTAGTACCACACCACGCCTGCGAGGTACATTAACGGGTAAGAACCTCCTCCGGGCTCAGTGCAAGTGGTCCGTGTATTGAACTTAACGAGTAGGTGCGAAGTACCTGCGTACCTACTCTACTTACTTTAGCGTGGCACCCTTGCACAAGTGGATCTGAAGCCGCGTCTTTCCAATCCTCATCTGCACCTTCACAACTTTCTCATATGAGCCTCACCATCACTTTTTAATATCAAAACTTTATCTCCAGCACATATCAAGCTTATCATCCGGCACGCATATAACTTGCTCTTGGTTACCTGGAATCACTTAAGCATTATTACCGTAACTCTTTTAATATACACTAGTAGATCTTTGCGTTACCGGCATGATAGGAGCTCGGGCGTGGAGTAACAAGTGAGAGAGGCGCGAACCCATACTAGGGGAGAGCATATAAAAGCAAAGCAACCACGTCCTCCTCACCAAGGCCTCACGTATTTATCACGTCGAAATGTCGACTAATCCCGGAGCACCCGGTGACGGTGCTGCCGCCAACGCCAATGCCGGTACTAATGCTGGAGCCGGTGCTACAGCACCATCGTCCAACAACCCCCGGTTCACACCTCAACAGCAACACGCACCAACATCAGGTGCAGCTGCAACTACGACACAGGCGACTGCCTCACCCTCCACTACTTCCTCGAATAGTCAGAACTTGAACCAGATTGTAAGTGTTAGAGTGCTATATGGAATTTCCTCTTGGTTTCAAATAGAGTCCACCTGGAGGTTGCAGGTGGCCTTAGGAATTGCTTTGGATTGAATGATATTATTGCCTTATGAGGTTCCCTACCCTTTCATTCACCCCGCTACGTCTCGTCAGTATTATCGACCATCTTCCATAAGTTTTCCAGTGTAAGCGCACGCTTGTAACAGATTTCTATTTTTGCTTAGATCCTCAACCCCTTCGTGATACTGGCCATTCCTTTTCTTTTTGCCCTTTAGCATGCCGGCGCATATTCATTCCATACCCGCTGGACCAACCATGCGTTATCCCCGAGCAACGTGTGAAGCATTGCGCCAACAAGATGACAGGATCAGAGGTCGTATCAGTTCCGCCATATCTCTGATACCAGGCGCTGTCCCTCATTACACGCTGATAAGAAGTCCCCGCGATGTTGGTCATCTCAAGAGCGCACTCAGCCGACGCAAAGGTCTCGTCATGATGCAAAATGCCATTTTGCTAACATACATATATGTAGGTCACGGATTACCTGATCAAGAAAGGGTTTCATCGCACGGAGATAGTCTTCAGGGAAGAAGTTAAAGACCTTGACGAAAGTGGTCGGCCTAGACCGAGTACCGACTCGAAAGGCCCCGGAAGGTATCTCAAAGCCTTCATTCACTTTCAAAAATGGATCGAGAACGGGCTTGACCTCCACAAGGTAAATTCCCGGTTTCAACTAGCAACAAGTCCCTACTCTAACGTGGATTCAGTTTGAACTATGGAAAGTTCTGTGGCCGGTTTTTGTCCATTCATATCTGGAACTTGTTCGCCAAGGATCCTACACACATGCCGAGGAGTTCATGAAGAAACTCCGAGGTTCTTTCGAGAACACCCACCGGGATGAGCTGCAAAGACTCGCTCTCGTCACCGCGTCCCAGCATGTCCAGGAGAATCAAGTCGCTAAGCTGTATCGTGAGAACCGGTATAGGATACCCCTTAGCGTCTCAGTTGCTGGCCGCATGTTCAACTTCCTGCAGAGGGATGAGGAGCAAGGCGGAGACGTCATCGTCGAGATCTTGAACGACCGGTGTACTATCGAACAAGTAGAACGTGGCCCCATCGAACCGTTGAGCTTCGAGGCTATCTACCGCCGTTCTCGTCACATGGAACTCGACGATGTTGATGCGCAAGAAGGTATCCCGGGGGTTGAGCAACGTGCCGGCTTAGCGAATCGAGACATTCTTGATAATAACTCGGCAGCACTGAAGCTAGGTCCGCTGCCCATCGAGCCGGAACTTCGAGCTGATGTCGTTGCCGAGCTTGAGGAAGAAGACCGGCTCCATCCGCCTCGAGACGGGAAGCCTACGCTGGTCGAGGAGTTCAACGCGATGCATCCCATCAAGAAGGAGACTGGCGACTCGCCTGAACGGACAGATATTCCATATCCCCCATCTCGCGCAAGAGACGTCGTGATGGAGATGCAGAAGGTTCGGGAGAACCGCGATCGGTTCAAGATCGAGGGTCGTACGGGCGGCGTTGGACCTGCAGTGTCTGTGTGCATGTTCACATTTCATAACACCCTTGGGAGGTACAGTTACTATCTACCAATTCCACACGATCTACATCTCTAACAACCACTTTTAGCATCTCTTGTATGGACTTCTCCAAGGATTCCAAGCTGGTGGCCGTAGGAACGACCGACTCATATATCCGCGTATGGACGCTAGACGGCAAGCCGTTAAGATCCCGCCTACCACCCGAGAAGGACGTAAAAGTCAATAACCGCAGGCTCATCGGACATTCCGCTCCCGTCTACAGTGTTGCCTTCTCTGACGCTATTGCGAATTTAGATCGTAACATCTACGAAGATGGTCCCCAACCAGAGACAGACGCCAAGCTGCTTTTATCCTGTTCAGCAGATGGACAAGTCCGCCTTTGGTCTCTCGAAGTCTGGTCCTGCCTCTGTATCTACAAAGGACATGACGGTCCAGTCATGAACTTATCCTGGGGTCCACATGGGCATTACTTTGCCACAGGCGGCTGGGACAAGACGGTGCGGATCTGGTCACAGGATCACGCCTCTGCGCAGCGATTGCTCGTTGGTCACGACACGGCCATTTCGGCTATTGCGTGGCACCCTAACGGTACCTATGTGTTTTCGGCATCAGATGAAGCGGACAAGTCAATCCGTATGTGGGCGGTGTCGAACGGCAACTGCGTGCGAATCTTCACCGGCCACGTGGACTATATCTCGGCATTGGAGTGCTCGCCCAACGGCAAGATACTGGCCTCGGCCGACGCCGGAGGTAACATCTTCCTGTGGGACATCGCTAAGGGAACACGTATCAAGCGCTGCCGGGGCCACGGGCGCGGTGGTATCTGGTCGCTCGGCTTTAGTGTGGAGAGTAACGTCATCGTGTCCGGCGGTCAGGATAACACTGTCCGTGTCTGGGACGTCGAACTGCCGGCCGAGGGCAGCCGTGCGGCGGCGCAGCAGGACGGCGGTGATGGCACCATCGTGGCGGCCGGTGGGCAGCCCGACGGCAAGCAGTCGGGAGCCGGCACCACACAGCCCGCAGGTGGTGCCGGTGGTGCCACCGGGGGTAAGAAGAAGGGTAAGGAAGTCATGATTACGCCGGACCAGATCAGTGCCTTCGCGACGAAAAAAACACCTGTCCTCAAGGTCATGTTTACTAGAATGAACCTTGTCGTTGCCGGCGGCTGCTATAACCCAGAGATTCAGGAGCGAGACGTGGCTCGATAGATCCCTGATACGGATAATGCTTCGCTATCTCGATATGGCGGGTTTCTTGACAGGGAGGGCAAGCAGGCGAGGAGCGAATATTGAGTATTTGGCCGGAACAACAAGGTCCTTGTCACCTGCCAGGCGTTAGAGGATGAGCAGGAATAAGCGGCGTAGACTTGATTGTGGGGTTCTTAAATAGGCATTAACCCTATTAACCAGCCGCTCGGTTGTGTATCTATGCTCTTGCGTGCCAACAGCCCGTGAAATATTGATATCACTTCTGAAACTCTTAAGTGCTCTGTGGACACGTTCAGGTGGGCGATGATTAAGCTATTAAAGCCCTCAAGGGGGCAGCTCTGTGTCTGGTTTTGGAAGAAGAGGCCGAGGAAACAATGAGGATATCTCCAACAGGCCGTAAATCAAAGTCCTTTGCTGCCTATGCCGGTATCTACGCTTCTAGTGATGAACTAGAGACAGCAGAAACTGAACGCCGCAATGATCCATCGCACAGTTAGCCCCAAGATAATCTCATAACCTCCAAACCATGAATCCCACAACCGCAGCCGATACCACCCCACCAAACCACTTCCCGACGCCTACATAACCTACCTATTCACTAGGCTCGCATCCCATCAATCTCCTCAGCTCCTCATCCACGATCGCAAAGCAATCCAGCGCTTCGCTCTCCCTTCGCAACGCCGCGACCCTCTCCGCGAAACCTTCACCACCGCTGCCATCTTCCCGGAAAAGAACGCGCTCGACGGCTTCCCGCACCGCCTCCGCCGTCGGCCGCGCCGTCCCCAGGTCCACGCCGGCGCCGCACCACGCCACGCGCCGCGCGTTCTCCGTCTTGTCCATGCCCTCGCCCGCGACGACCTGGGGCACGCCGTGCGCGACGCCGTGGCCTACAGCCCCGAACCCACCGTTGTGCACCCAGACGTCGGCGTGCGCCAGCGCCGCGTCGTACGAGAGGTAGTCAGCCACGCGCGCGTTGACTGGGAGCCCGAATGGCTGTCCCTCTGTCGTGCTGTACTGGGCGAGGGACGCGCCCTTCCAGCCCAGGATCGCGACCACGAGAACCTTGTCGGAGTGTTGGGGGTCGGCGAAGGCTTCAATCGTCGGCATGATCAGGTCCCGCAGGTTGATCTCCACCGTGCCCTGCGTCACGACGACGACTTTCCTGCGCCGCGGGTCGTCGCGCTCGAGCGCCGAGTTCACCACAAGCTCCGGCCACCAGGGGAAGCCGGGTTCTTTTACCGCGCCCTGGGAACTGGAACCGGAACGCTGCCTCCTCGGCGGGCCCTGCACGAGCCCCACGAACCGGAACCCCGGCGGCCAGTCTGAGCGCGGGTACTCGAGGCCCGGGACGCCAAGCTGCAGGATACGCTCGTGGCACGTGTAGTTGCCGCCGGACAGGAAGACCTCGTCGACTGCCCGGGTGGCGCCCGCCTCCCGCATCTTAGACTCCAGGAGGACCGTCAGCGGCGCCGCCCGGCGCGCCCAGCTGCGCTCCCAGAGGCGGACGTTGCGCGCGCGGCCCTCCGGCGTCATATCGAACGGGAACGGGTACCCGAAGGGCGGCAGGTCGCGGCTGTGGATCGCGGGCGCCGTGACGGACACGCAGATGCTCCTGGGCCGCCTGATACCGGCTGGTAAGGGGGCGCCGTGCCGCAGCGGCAACACGCCGAGGAAAAAGGCCTCGGCGAGGACCAGGACCCGACGAGCGGGGTCGCGCGTGTGCAGGGCCTCGAGAGTCGCCTTGACGCACTCCCACTGCGCTGGCAGCGGCGCGATGCATTGCCGCTCGAGGTCCACGAGCACGCGCTCCCACCAGGGCAGCGAGCCGTAGTCGGCCGTCGGTGGACGCTCGTAGTAGAGCTTGTCATTGAGGTCCGCGTCCCCCAGCAGAGGGAAGAAGACGGCGCCCGAGGCCTCGATGCGCGATCGGTGGGCCGTGGGTCCCAGGAAGGAGACAGGCCAGTCCCGTGCGTGCAGGGCGGACGCGATGCGGATCATGGGGGCCAGGTGGCCCGTTAGCGCATGTGAGACTATGAGGATGAAAGGCTGCCCGTTGGCGGAGTCGGTAGTTGTCACTGCCATAGCGTAAACATGATATTGAGGAATCTGAACCTTTACTGTATGCGGAAGCTTCGGCGTAAACACACGAAGACGACCGTAACTTCGTCCATAGCTAAGCACCGGGACAAGTGGCTGGTACGTGACCCAGTGCGAATTTGCGACGTATATACACGGTACTAGGGAATAATTCTCCTATTCGGCAATATGATAGTTGGCAAACGTATGACAGACAAGCAGCTTAAGTCCGATAAACCAGACTGGCTCCCCTTGTGATGGATTGCTTTAGTTAGTTTTATTCGTAGCGCTAAAATCCCCCCAGGGCTTGTCAGCCTGCATATCGAGAAGCACTGCCAGCGATTACTGCTACCCAAACGCATTAGCCCCAATTGTAAGCATTAGGACCCCGCAAAGTATATACTCCGACCCATTCCGCAAGATGGAGGAGCTATGCTCTTTATATGTTTCTTTCTTGTTGGCTTGGGCTTCTACGCCACGGCCGTTGAATCGACTTCACCAGTCATGGGCGTCGACTCGGAAAACGTGCTTGAAGTTCTTTGGAACCAAGCCCGTGAGATTTTCCTGAGATCGCTCACGAGTCGCGATGCCAAGAAAGAGGAGCTCCGAGATGACACTGCAACGCTCGAGAACACGATCAAGTCTCTCAGGCAAGCCCAGGATAAAGCGGCTACCGCTTACGGGGCCAAGTTTGTTGGCAAACCTATCGAGTTCAAACTCGGCCGGGTACTGCAGCGACTAGAGGTGTTGGTCCAGATGGGAGACCAGGCCATGCGGTTTGCGCCAGAAACGGCGTCTTACGTCTGGTCAGCTTTTCGCATGCTGTTTGCTGGTTTTCTCAAAGACTTCGAGACCTGCCAGCTGTTGGCGGACCAGATCGACACAATGTCCGACATTGTCTTTATTTGCGAAGTGTACGCAAAACGACAAGTGAAAAGAGTCGCAGCTATGACCAACCAGGTCGAGATATTAGCGGACAAGATACTCCAGAAGATCCCCGAGCTACTCAGCTTGGTGCTTAAGTTCGCTTATCATGCGAGAAAGCTCGTCCTTGACCACACTCGCTTGGGTAAATGGTCCCGATTCTATAAAGTTTGCCTGAATATAGAGCTAACATGGACCGTAGGACGCACGCTGCGCATTATGTTTGGCAGCTCGCAGGAGCTGGAGGCCGCCTCTAGCGACGCAAAAACAAAACGCGATGAGCTTCATGCGGTGGCAGAAATCGCGTTTCAGGAAGCGGCTATGGAGATACTCCTGGAATATCAACAAGATTCGAAAGTTATTGCCAAGCTGTTCCAGGCTACCGAAGCAATCCAGGGCGAGCAAAAGAGACAGAAGGATGACATTGACCGCAAGGAGCTCGACAACGACTTCAACGAACAAATGAGGTGGCTTAGGTCGGGAACGTCAGCTGATATCGGTCTACCGCGTAAAGTCCTCAACGAGAACCTTGCTCGACGTCATCCTGGTACCTGCACTTGGATTCAGAAACATCCCGTATTAACACAATGGCTAGAGAACACCGAACGTACGACGACATCTCACCTTGTCTGGGTGGTTGGTGAGGCTGGATTTGGAAAATCCGTATTGATGTCCTCGATTGTTGAATGGCTTGAAAGTCAGCAGTCCGGTCAAGAAAAAGATCGTCCCATTATTCTGCATTTCTTCTGCAAGACCGGTGATCCGGCCACGGAGCGGGGAGATAAAGTAATGCTCCATCTGCTTATGCAGCTGCTGAGCCATGCTGCGACCGAACCACCGAAGAAGGCCAAGTCCAGCGAAGACAAGACGTTCCAGGCTCGAAAAAAGAAATGCGTCGATCTCGTAAAAGAGGAGAAAGCATCGCTCTCGAAGCCAGACCAGGAGTCCTTCCCCTCATCCATCAGGGGGTTCCAAGCCAAGTCAAGCATGCAGCCGCTCATGGTACACTTGACCAAAGCCCTCGAGAGACAAGTCTTCATTGTTGTGGACGCCTTGGACGAGTGCAACGATTGGAGCGATGGCTTTCTGGATGTCCTACGTATGACTGCAAGTGCTGACACCAACATCAAGGTCTTGATATCAAGCAGGCCCGATCACACAATACGTAATGCTCTCCAGGGATATGCGTTCATTGATGTAGCGAAGGACAGCACCGCCAGTGACGTATCGGCTTATATATCATGGTCAATGCAGAAGATCAGACGCTTCAACAAGAAGCAGAGAAAGGTTGCAAGCGAAAAGATTATGGAGAACGCGGATGGCATGTTCCGCTGTGAGTTGTATTTTTTTCTCAAGGATGTTTTAACCCCTTTCACTGATTCCTCGGAGTGTGTATTCCGCGATTAGTATATATGAGCTACAATTTCGAAGCTAACATCACCAGACGCAAACCTGGCTGTTGAGAGCCTGCAAAGCCCAAAGGCAGTAACGATGGGATTCAAAAAGATCATGGATGAGTTCCCAGACGGTATGGCCGGGCTCTATAAGCAGGAGTTACAGCGCTTGTCAGCGGAGGTTCGACCTATCGTTTTGACTGCTCTCAGATGGAAGGTAGGGCAAGCCTCACAACTTTCGATTCATCCTCTAAGGCGGAGAGGGAAACCATGTAATGTCATAAGAGTTGACTTACCCAAGTGGACTGCCTCTGCTGCAAGGGGCGATCAATCCACTTCGGCAAAATCCGTCTCCCACACCGTTCATATTACAACCTGCTGAAAGAAGTAGTCATTCACACTAATATAATTGCAGGTCTGCGGCAAGGGAAACATCTCAGCTGTTCCCATTGCCGATGAACTGGAGAAAACATATGAGGATATCGACAATTCTGCAGATGAATCTGAAGAGGATGATGAACCCGAGGAACGCGGAGACGATGATATGCATGAAGGTCAAACCAGCGACGAATTCAGCAAAATCCCCGAGGAGAAGAATGCAGAAGCAAGCACCTACGATGAAAACAATCACGAAGGCAACTACAGTGATGTGGAAGATGGGGTGGACCGAGACTCGATCGACATCTTGAAGAGGTACAGTCGAGCATTCCTCAAGTTCGACAAGGCAAACTATATCTCCCTTCAGCATGCGTCTGTCCGTGAGTTTATCGTAAGAGAGGGAAAGAAGCCACCACATGAGGAGACACTTTGTCAGATGTGTAAAGAGCGTTCTCAGTCGACATCCACCTACGAAGCCAGCCCGGAGCGAGGCCACCTGGCCATGGCTATCCACTGCCTCAAACATTTGAATCGTCGGTCATTCCAAAAGAAATTCCTGCCGAATAACATTTTGGAGAAACACCTTAAAGACCAAGAGGCGCAAGAGGCCGAGACGACAGCAGGAGTAAACGGCAAGACCAAAGAGGCTGGTGGCAATCCCAGCGGTACTATGATCCCCATACTCGCAGCCGCAGATTTCAAGAAGGAGCAAGAGGATCCTATTAAGCTGGGGAGTTCAGGAGACATGAAAGTATTACGAAAGGATTCTGACGTGGGAGATTCCCAAGAGGCTCCTGTGCAGGAAAATGAAATGCCTTCGGTGCTTACCGCAGACTCGCTAGAAAACGAAGGAAAAGGCAACCGTGACGAAGGCGGTCCTGACGGCAACGGCGATAACGACTCTATTCAACCTCCACCAACCGATAATGTGTCTGTCGCTAACATTGGGGACGTGGATGACGTCAACGTTGAGGATGAAGACCTACGGTACGAACTCACGCATTGGCACTACCATGTGAGAGAGGCGGAGAAATGGCGGAATGACGGCTCTGATGAGGAGCAGTGGACGGCTCTCAGTGATGAGATAAATACGTTTCTGAGCGAAGACTCGGACGTGTTCAAAATCTGGCAGAAGAAGGTCCTACGCTGGCGGGCCTTTAAGACATTTGATCGTCCTATTCACGTGGCTGCTCGTTTTGGTCTTTTACAATACGTACGACAATACGTCGCATCTGGTGGCGACATTGACGTTGAAAATGAGGATCAGTGCACACCTCTCGCATTGGCGTGTTTGGGCTACGGCGATTATGTTGGACTCGAGTACCTAGTGGAGCATAACGCGGATCTGAAGCATCTCGACAACTACCAAGATACACCACTTCACCTCCTCGTTGATTACGACGGGCCGGCAGACAAGTTGAAGTATTTACTTTCTAAAGTCCCTGACGTTCCGGCAATGCACGACATGTTCGGGCAGACTCTCTTGCATCTCGCTATCATTCGAAGAAACTGGGATAGTGTTAAGGCCGTCCTAGAGTACCCAGCGGCCGACGTAAACGCCAAGGACCTGAGCGGGGAGACACCCCTTCACTTGCTTCTCAAGTCGCCCAACACTCCAAACGATATCCTGGAGCTGCTTCTAAGCAAGGGTGCTAATGTCAACGCGCAGGACAATTACAGCCAAGCACCTTTGTATGAAGCCTGTCTCTCGGAAAACGTGGGAGCTGCTCGAATTCTACTGGAAGCCGGAGCCGATGTGAATGATGGCGAGGATGTTTTTGGCCGGACGGCTCTCCATGAAGCCATTGAAAACCAGAACCTCCCACTCGTTAACCTTCTTCTCGAGTTCAATGCAGACGTCACTCTTAAAGACAAGCAGCTTCGCGATGCTGCAAGTCTGGCTGCATATAGGGGCAATGCTGACATCTTGAAAGCAGTGCTGGACAAGCTTAAAGAACAGATCGGCGATTACCATACACTAGCTGATCCCGACGCTCACGGACATACTCCTCTCCAGAAGAGCGCTGCTCGTGGGATAAAGGCCATCGTTGAGCTCCTCCTAAAAGCTGGTGATGGATCCAAGTTGGTTGCTCAATGCAGCCGTCGTGGGAAAACAGCGCTCCATTCGGCCGCCCTGCGTGGGCATTTTGACGTCGTCAAATTGTTGGTGGAGCACGATGCAGATATTCTCGCAAGAGATAGTGATGGCAATTGCCCTATGGAAGTTGCAGTAGCACAGTGGCGCAAGGGGGGCCTGTTGGATAGTGCCTCATTTCAGGAGACAGTCGCGTATCTTGGAAATAAGATGCCAACGCAAGCTCAGGGCTTTGGACCAGAGCTATGTGACGTGGCTATTGAGAGTGGCGCTGTTGACATCTGCCAAATACTCGTATCTGTTGACGGAAGCATTATTTCTAAGGAAGATCAGCACGGGTGGACGCCTCTAATGCTGGCAATTCAGGCTCGCCAGCACGACATCATCCAGCTTCTGGGACCTTTCGACAGCAACCAGCTTTTGGACAAGTTCAGCACGGGACAGGATATCATATTCGGGCATAAGCCTTCCGCATGGAGCACAGACGACTCCAACAAGTTCAAGAACATGACGATTTCAGAAGATGGACTTGAGCTCACCAACCCTCTAGGTAAGGCCGTACCCAAAGAGGCTGCTTTTACCCTAACTTGATCTTCCTAGATTCTTCGAGATGGGAAGGGGGCTTCTGCCGAGCTAACCATCCCGTGCCTTTCGGCATGACTCGATACTACTATGAGATCACCGTGACACAAGCAACAATTACTGACTGGTATGTTTCGAATGCGGGAGATGGCTGAGAAATTACATATTGACTTAAGCGACAGCATGGTCGCACTGGGGTTCACGAATCGGTATACACTCCTTGACAATATGCCTGGCTGGTCGGACTGCGGAGGCCCAAGCTGGGGTTACCACGGCGACGATGGTGGTCTCTTCGAATATACATCCACCAGTGACCACGTTCATAGTATAGGACCGAAGTGGGGTATGGGGGACACTGTCGGATGTGGTATTGACTTCAGCCGGGGCACGATCTTTTATACTAAGAACGGAGAGCTCATCGGTAAGTCCAATATTCAACCTGAAAGGAATCACCACTCAAAAATATCGCAGGGGAGGGGTCCCGTGATGTCAAAAGTAGTCGTGTGTTTCCCTGCGTTGGCCTTAGCTCAGAAGGGACCACGATACGTGCAAACTTCGGTCTAGACCACTCCATACCATTTAAATACGATCTGGGGAGGTTTGAAGAGGACTGTAAGATGCCGAGTAAGTTTCGACCGAACAAGCATAACAGTGATACATGATTGGAAGGGTAGGGAAGATGATGTTGAATGTCCGGGTAGGGCGTCATAGCAGCCACCAGAGTCGGGAGGATGGACTCACCAGGCTCTGTCCATATTTATTATCTATAGCCACCTAAGTACATGCTATTATTGTTACCTTTGTGTAGTCCCACCAAAGAATGTCCTGTAACGTCGGAATAAATTATAAGTCCGCGTAGTTCCAGTTCTGAAGGGTGAGCACACGACGCAGTCTCGGTCGCTCCCCGATGGAAGCACTTCCGCTCGAAATTACGAGCCTAGACCAAGGTCCAATGCCGGGGGGAACACCCCACACTCACATTCCCGAGGTTTCTTTGGGCGTTCAAGCAGGGCTTTGTCATGATCCACCGCAAGAGTGGCCTGAAGCTACTTGTTCTAGCAATGAGGGTGTTGATAGACCAGACAGGAGGCTAAAGGTTGCAAGTGGCGACGCCCAATAGGAATCTGAGCCCGGCTATGATTATCTTCAACCGGCCAAAGCCGTTCAAAATGTCGAGAGGAATTACCAACTAAGTAACATAAACCAATATTCTAGGACGCCTACCCCTGAGGCGTTGCTTAGATACAAAGCGACTCATGCATGGCATCTAGCACACGGACCGCAGCTCCCTTGGAAAATGCGCTAATACCATTAGCCGTTAACTGCGAAACCTGATAACCAGAAGTCGCCGGTGGAAAAGTCTGTCTAGAAACGGGCGAAGAGGCTCGCGGCAACAGATGACATAATGGTCATTAGATTCATGCCGGCATTTGAATTGGGTAGTACCAACGAAACCATTAACAGATCTGGGTTCGTCAAGGGTATCGCCTCTTTTGGAACTTCCGGGCCTCTAACCATTTCTGTGCCAATCCCGCTTGGAATTCTATGCGCGGCGTTTTACGTGACCGTGGCGACTATATGCAGAGTCTCCTAATTTCCCGGATAAGATCTGCCAACATCTATGGCAACAGACAAATGCCGAATAACCCCACCATTCTCATATGGATATTCTCCTGTGTACAACCTTAAGTCTTTTAGTTATAGACTGGAACATCCTACAAATGCAAGTTACTGCCGGGCTTGAAGATGATAGTCCACCGAGTTTCAATTGTGCTCTCACTTCCTATCTCCACCGTGCTATGACCTAGACCATATCGAGGATGATGCCCCTGAAGAACTCAGCAGTGCTAGCTCTAGGCTTCGCTGCCTCAGCCATTGCGCAATGCACCCGCGAGGAGCTTAAAGCGATAACGGATAGCCTCCTCGAAGCTCAGAGCTCGGGCACGCCTGAGGCTTTGACACCCCTGGCCGCCACGGTCGAGTACAGTGAGCAGTTCGAAGCGGCGGACATCGCGACAGGAATCCTCTCGCAGCCGCTCAATCTGGCCCTCAACCGCAGCATCCACGACACCACTGCCTGTGCCACCTACACCGAGTTGATTGTTACGGACCCCTCGCACCCGTACGTGATTGGGACGCAGATGCGCCTAACGAACGGTGAAGTCTCCAAGATCGAGACTATCATCACTGACCAAGGCGACTGGCTGTTCAACGCCACCGGAACCTACTATTGGGCGTCGCGGGAGGACTGGGGTGTCATCCCGGAAGAGGACCGAGATACACGCGAAGTCATCCAAGCTGCCGGCGATGCTTATTGTGATCTCTTCAACGACAAAAGCGTGGAGGTCCCCTGGGGAACTCCTTGTGCTCGCCTCGAAGGCGGCATCTACACTGGCAACGGGTCGTCTACTGATCGCTGCGATGTTGGTGTTCCAGATGGTATGTTCAGGAGAGTCCCCACTCCGACTATTGTTGTTAACCACGGAATTTTAGGGGTCGCATTGGTGAATAGGCGTTATGTGGTCGACGAGACGCTGGGCACAGTTAGCATCTTCCTGACGTTTGGCACTATCCCCGACAGTCACGAATTCCGCGTGGAGAAAGGGAAGCTCCGTTATGTGCACACTATGAGCGTCACGGCCTGAAGGCAGAGAGCTATGAGGAAATTCTACTGCGTTCTCAGCATTCGAGTGATACGTGTGTAATTGGTGTCTTCCCAATATGATACATTCAGACAGCTTATAACACATATGGTAACATCTCTCCCAATTAAGTTGCATTAGAACACACCCTACCTGCCAAAGAAGGTCAGTCAAGCCACGGAGTTGTGTACGGTCGGCCTTGCGGAAGCAGGGAATGTCGCTACATTGAAATCAATGTCCACTTGCATACACATCAAATATTACAATCTCGCTCGAGGAAATCATCCTGCTTAAATGAACGTCCATGTTGAAACAGGGGGTAGAATAGGGGTAACTAGGCGACCCATATCCATGTGCATACATGCGCTTGTATAGCTCCCAAGCTCTCAAGCCCGATCACCTAGTGCTGAATCTCACAGGGGTCAAGCCTATCTTTAACAGTTCAAGTGTTCCCGCCAGCAAATGCTCAGGATCAATGAAGCTGCTTTGTTACTCCTTGCCACTAGCGCCCAACAGATGCCGAGCGAGTACACAGACAATAAAACGAAGACAATCCACCACAGAACAATGATGTGAACACATATATTGAACATCCTGAAATTTCAAGGACTGAGCAGGCCAATATTAGGAACTCAACACTTTCGATTATACCCCCTAATGCCACTCTCGAAATGAGCCACAGCGACTTCCTAGGCGAACTACAAATAATTGACGAAAGAGTATCGACATTGTTCGAAGAAGTATTAAATTACAGCACATTTCGGTACGCGAGAGTGTGTAACAGATGGATTTTCACTCACACTTGCTGGCATGTACTGCTCGAAGACAGTATCCATCGGGCCTATTGTATAACTAAAAACGGTGTCATGAAGACCGGGGAGAATTATAGCCTGGATAACGATTATAGCCGCCAACTGAGGAGATATGAAAGCTTCTTGAAAGTGACAAAGAAAATCCTGGACATATGCGACAATATGGTCAGAGCTCGGAGTCTCGGTTGGTCTGAAGCCCCATACGCCTGCGACGCCGTGCTCAATGAAGCGTCAATCTACCTTAATCGCCCGACCTACTGGTTAGCTTCCGTGTTGATGGTAGTACTAGAACATTTCAATGGGTGTGAACTCCGTGCCGGGAAGATGTTGGACGGCGATTTCTTCAACATAAACGGTCAAAGCCACCAGCTACCGTTCCGTATCTTAGTATGTTTCGAGGCCGTATTTCCCAAACCAAAGCGCTTGCGCGCGGCAGTTCGGAACCTGTCAGCGGAGACATACCGCGCCCGAAAAGTATTCTGAGATCCTAATTCAAGAATAAGGAGTATTAATTGCTTGAAGATCCGGCTCCAAGCTGCCGGCCCGGGTTGGACTGGGTATTTTAGCTTCTCCCTTGCACAGTGTCTGGCTTGCGGGTTGTCTGACAAGATCCAATCGACGCTTGATACGTCCGGGTCATGGTGGGGAAGCGGGTGGTTCTCTCAGGGTTTGAACGGGCTTCTGGCGTCTCGGCTGGCTTTGTATTGGGAGAGTAGTCGGTGGCTGAAGATGCGGCTGTTTGTGTACTTCCTGTCAGCTCAGGGACTGGCGCTGCTTCTGCTCCACTCCATTTCTTCGATGGAAGCTTCCAAATGGACCAGGATGGTCATGTGAAATGCAATAACTAGGTGCTTCGAAGTTGTTGAATCAACGAACGACCCAGCTCGCTATATGATTACAAACAGGGATAGATCGACTGTCGTCGCAACACATTGTCTATTCCCCTTAGACGCAGCTTCAGCCGGTACAGCGCTGCCCTCGGCCGCGTCTTTAGCTCGTGGACACGACAGCTTGACGAGATCCTCAATGTATCCCTGCAACGATTCGGAATTGAAGACGATCGTGACAGGCCAGGCAATGCTGCCGGTCTCGTCGTAAGCCGCGCCGTCGCTCGAGTCGACGGCTGGACCACCGTACGCAGTGATTACTCCACGGCCTTCGGGTCACTGCCTGATAGCCGTAGAGTTTAAATATCGCGCCGTAGACCCGCCCCTAAAGGCGTCTGTGTCGTTGCCCGAGCGTGACGGTAATTAATACAGTGAGTGGGGTGGAAGAAGAGAGGTCGCCTAATGGAACGACAGGTGACTCCGGATACGTTAAGCATCATATGCGACTTTTTCTGTAGCTTGAGGAAGTATATTCTTTCAGATATGTAAGCTCTTGGATCGTCACCACCTACTGTTTAGGAGTTGGGGGAGGTAGGATGCTCAGTCGAATGTAGAGTAATGGGGATTCTTCAGTATTTATATTACGGGATATACACCTCACTCCGACGGGGTATCTGCGCCTCATCTGAGCCATCATAACAGGCAGAGCCCAACTAAGCACCTGCGTTGAAGATCAGGAGATAGAGTCATGTCATAGCCAGGGGCGGTCAACGGCTTAAAAGTAAACATTGGATTGACATCACAGAGCTCTGACCGTTGTTGCTTCGTAGGATGGATTGCAAGCCAAAACAGAGATGAATTGTGCCATCGTCGAATAAACCTCTCGTATTGGAGCCAACTGCATTGCTGTGACACATAGAGAATCCCAGCAGGTAGCTCTACTGTCTTGACGTCAGCTCCCACTCGTCGAGAAACCACCCTCTACCATCCTAGGTCACCGTCAGGTATGAGGGTTTTAAGTGGGATATAACCATTGATTAAGGATCAACTTCCATAAATACAGAGTCAAAGGGTGCATTAATGGAAGGCGCCTAGAATATGGTGTCGACGTCTATATACAAGCATATTTCATGGCCCAGGGTCGATAAGCATTCCTTCCCCAACATTAGTATACTAATTCAAGCCTTTGGCATGTTACAAATACGTCATGTTAGATGTTAGGTAGATGATATGGTCGTAAATTACTACAAAAGGGGCGGCCCCTTTATGGCGTGGATACCAAGTCGACAGGTGTTATCAGATGTAAAACACTGGCAGCGGCCTGGTGATTGTGTCCTAAGGCACCCGCACACAGATAACTCCAATCTACTTAGAAATTGTGTTGTTTTCATTCTGGCCGATGTAAATATCAATGGAGGTGTCCACTTCAGATAACAGCCTTGCTGGACAGGACGACCAGAACCAAGACCCATCGCCTTCATCTCCAGTACCACACGTAGACACCACAGCCGTCCCTCCACCTCCCGAAGAACAACCAACGGGGCCTCCAGAATACCGTACCCTCTACCTCCTGTCTTACATACTGAGTCCGCTCTTCCCAGCACACTGGTCCGTGTGGGTGCCGTACCGCGCCTCAGACGGCACCGCCAGCAAAAAGGGCACCCGGCTGCACGTGACGGGCGACTCGCGGAACGGCTTCGCGCACGACTTCGACCGAGACTACGATCCGGACGAGGACGACCGGCGGCCGCGGGCCGGGGCCGCGGCGCGGATCGAGGAGCGCCACGTCGTGGACCCGCCGACGCCGGGGGGGGCGGGCGCCCACGGGGCATACAATCTCCTCGAGCGGGTCGCGCTGTCGATCCCCGCCCCGGGGCCTAGTATGAGGGCGGCTTCGAGTAGTGTAAGGCAGGAGGTTGCACTTTTCTTGCTTGTGCTTGTGGACTACCTCACTAATGATGTTTGTCCGATTCTATAATCGTAGGCCGTCAGGACTCGGGTGGCTCTCCAGAACTCCCAGACGTAGATGGCTGACTTCGTCAGGGCGCTTATCGATCAGGGGCTCATCGAGCAATCCGCGCAGACTGTGCTAGATGAATGCCCCAAGAACTGAGGATGCGAAGAACGGTGGTGATGGGTGCAACGTATGTACGTAACTCCGCAGAGACGAACATGGCGTATTCGATAAATCTATGGCGATAGGTGGATGGTATCGCCAGGGTCATTGAAAGCAACGCAATTCACTACTCCGCTGGGGTGGTCGGCCGGTCAGTATTAGAGGGAGTGCAACACATTTGCTGGCATCTTATCTGCGTAGATGGAACTATGGGGATTGTTTTACAATCATATACGAACCCTACCGGACGTCGTAGACAGACAGTACGGGGGTACTTGGAGATTATACACAAAATATGAGGGTGATTCTATAAACTTCGTAATATTTCGAAGGGGACGTGACAGCTCTATTATACCTAACGTGGCGTTGCTTGCTCATCCATTTCCCTGTGCTGGATGATGCCTATCTGGCGCCTCACTTATTTAAACGGGCAACACCACCGCTAACCTGTTGAACGGCGATCGTGTCTGCCGGCAATAATGGATGGGTTACCACGTGATGGTTGCGCACCATCATGGTGTCACATAGTTGAGTTGGCGGGGTTGCTTTTACCCCTGAGCGTTATTGTTAATAAGTCAAATAAGCCTTATTGCGGTAATAAACGAGGCGAACGATGTGGCACATCGTCCATATAATTTTATCATATTACCTGAAGCCTACCTAGGTAGTTATCGTTCCATAACCTGGTACTTCGCGGCGCTTACGGCAGGGCTCCGTTCCCCCATTTTCAGCTAACTACAGCCAGTCCATACCAGCCTCGACACGGGCATTGGGACAAGATGGACGAAATCACACATTTATTTTATTCATTCAGTCTATCGCATATAGCATACACTCATGACATCATTCTCTTTTCGAAAAACCCCCCTTTAGCTCACAACCATTCTCCTTCTATAACCCCATTTACACATTCTTCATCAACGGATGACCGTGGTCGTATGCCCCAGAGAAAGACCGTACAAAACATATCCTGGAGGTTTTCTTCTTTTTGTCAATCATAGAGGTAGGTATCTGAAAAGTCTGAATCGAAGAGGTTTCCCTGTGGTAGTAGTAAAACATACAAATGATGTAAGAAAACCCCCTTTCCCGTTCATGAACTCCATAACTGGAAATTGTCTTGCCTTGTCTTGTCTTGGCTCATCCTCCTTCTGGCCGGGTCGCGTCTATCTCCTAGCCTTTCTAAGGAAGATGAAAAAGGAACGGAGTAAGAAGCAACGGTTTGGACTCACCACTTGTGAGCCGCCCTCGTAACATGTCGAAGTTTAGAAAAAAGAAGGGGCCGATCCCGCTGTTAGACTTTGAAGTTCCTGGGATCCGACTAGACCGTCCCAGTCGCGAAGCAGAAAAGAAGCACGTCTAACGAGGAACATGTCGCACCCTTAACATCATAAGACCTCCTCGCCTTCCTCCTCTTCTCTAAACTTCAAACCCCCCTCGACTTGAATACCACCGCTAACCCACTCGGTCTCGGCGACCTTCTCCATGGGCCATCGGCTTCTCGCTCGCTTAAGCAAACCCTCTGTAATCTCCATGGCACCTCTGAGGCCTTCCTTTTCGAATTTTTCGACGTTCGCGTCATGATCGCCATCCTCGCCGGCATACTTGATCCAACTCCATTCGACGCGGGCGATCCTGTGGCTAGTCCTGCTACGCATTCTTTGCGCATCACTCGCTGTAGGATGGGGATCGAACGGAAGGCGGGATTCGAGGAGGGCGTAGAGGAGCACGCCGAGAGACCAAGCGTCTGTGGCACGGCCGTCGTACGGCTGTCCTAATATAACTTCGGGGGCGGCGTAATCGTCAGATCCGCACCGCGTCTCTAGTTTCTCATCGTCGGCGACGAATCGCGAAAGACCCAAGTCGGTGAGCGTGATGACGGAATACGGATATCTGACCCAGTCTTGGCCAGCATTGGCAAGCTCATTCGGAGGGACGTTGACAAGGACGTCTGTGCGTGGGTTAGCAGATTCGAACTAGTGCAGAACGGAGCATATATCAGGCTGCGCCGGGGAGGTCGCAGGGACTGGCCGCTTACTCTCAAGCTTGATATCTCGGTGAACAATTCTTCGCTCGTGAAGATACCTAACAGCGCCGACAAGTTCAGAGAATATCCTCCTCAGCAGTGGCGCCGTCAACGCATCCCGATAGGTCGTAGCGACGTCGAAAAGATCGCCGCCGGGACAATAGCTGAGGACCAGAAGTGCTCTCGTCGGTTCAATGTTCCACGCCTTCAAATGCACCAATGAGGGGTGACTAATGGATTGCATGATCTCGAGCTCCCGTTTTAAACTCATTTCGATGCGATCTTCGGATGCACCGCCTCGAGGACCGTGTTCGCAGACCTTGATAGCTACCAGAGTTTTCCGATCAGGCTGAGCTCCGGTCGAGGGTGTCGCAAAACCACCTTCCCGCCGTTCCAACCGCTCTCGAACGTCGTCGTCGTCGGTAGCAACCTGACTAGTCGCCAACACAACTCGACTAAATGTCCCCTGTCCCAGCTCCTTAATAGCACGCCACCTCCTAAGTTTTCCGTCCTTTCTATCACGCGCATTAAAACACTCGGCCTGAGCCTTCTTCGTGCTGGAACCATCGTTGCTCTGCGAGGATTCACTCGGCGGAGGAGTGGGTGGCTTGGTAATAGGGGTAAGGCCGCGCACTTCGGACAGATGCGGCTCGCGGCGTATGCGGGGTTCCGGCAAAACGTCCACAGCCTTGCCCGACGCACCTCCATGTGGCCCAGATACGGTGGTCTGTCTCTTTGGAATACCCTTGGGGTCCGGAATATATTCACTAATGCTCCTGTTCCGGGTGTGCTCCACCTTTCCGCTGCTAGTTTCGACAGCATGACCGACGTTTAGGCCTGCATAAACCTTCCTTTTAGACTGGTGCGCCAGAGCTGACGCGACAGACTCACCACTCGTAGTTACCAGCACGGCGTCTTGCATAACGGGAGGTAAGGCGGGTTCCCGCGACGACGAGCCGGCGCGGAGTCGTTTCCAGGGACCGGGAGAATCGTTCGATAACAACGGCGAGGGCAGAGGTGTCACGCTGCCCATGGCAGATATTACGGGACTTGGATAGTTCGAGCCCGGGGTAGAGCCAATATTTCTACCGAATGCTTGCTTTAAGCTGGGCGTCCTTGAGACAGGTTTAAGGCTAGAAGATGAGGATTTGTGTTGAAGGGTTAGGCCCGATGTATGCGCTGAGAGGCCACTGTTGCTGTTGAGACTGTCACTTCGGGAAGTGGTAACTGGTGAGAAGCCAGTGGCGATATGAAGGCCACTCCTGCTATCCTCGCTGCCGTCGCGCAGAGGAGAGGGAGAGTACGGTGATGGCTCTTCAACGTAGGGGCCGGACAAGACAGGATCTTCGTCGGGGAACTTTTCCACCGGCGGGGACGGCGCGGTCGTGTGTGATTGAAAAGTGATTTGCTCGTGTGGCGTTGAAGATTTCGAGGTCATCGGTTTCCCGTCAGGAACATAGTCTGAGCTGGCGAAGTCATGTTGATAGTAGGGGTTTATGCTCTGATTAACATGTGCACTGCGTCGGTTGAGGTCTTGGGCGGCAGCCAGGGCGATGTCATCGGTTGTGCGTATTGTATGGAGAGAGTCGGTAGAGGTAGGCTGCCCAAGGTCGCTGTCTACGAAAACATCTTGCGGCAGAGACCGGGGCGGTGCGCGCGTCATGCTTGTTGCGCGGACAGAGGAGACGGGTACTGACGGGAGGTTCTCCTTTGGTGATGGTGCGTAGAGGTAACAACGCTCACTGGGGCAGTGTGCTGCTGCAACCGTATGTGTGGGCGGGACTCGGGATGACTCGAAACCAGGAGGGCTTGTCCCCTCCTGCTCTGCTGAGAGGCTGACTGCCGGGCAGGGCTGTTAGCACCCCGTAGGCTCCGTAGGCCGAAAGAGAGTCACCCGGGCCTGACTCTGAGAACTGTGAGGCTACAGGTCTCGAAGGTCATTCGATTTTTAATGTAAAAAGGCTAGCAAGGATTAGGCAGGCGTTTACGGCAGGATCGATTGTCGCGGCTTGGCTAGGCCCATGTATATCGTATTGTACGATAACGAGGAGGGTTCGAATTCGTCGAAAAGGCCACAATTGAGCTGTAGCAGGAGCAATATGTACTAAGCAACAGACGGCAGCCCAGGGTCCAGGGCGACGGGGTCGAGTTAGGAACTTATTATGTGATATATTATTAGTTGCAGATGGGATTTTCGAGCATCCAATCTGTCTAGAGGCAGCGGCTCGATTCGCTGTGTGCCGTGGTGGGGTCGCCAACTTTTTACTCGAAAGTGGATGAATGCGCCTTATACCGTATGGTATTATAGAAGAGATCGGCTGATGGTATTCCAAACCATTTGAGCGCTGTCAGGGGGTAAAATCAGAGTAGAGGGTAGAATAGAGTCGTAGCGAGAGCCAGCGAGGGAAGACCACCCGATGTCTCAAAGTATGAGTCCGGGATAGGGCTGTCTTGAATGCTGATAACGGCAGCGACAGAAAGACAGACAACGTTCTGAGGCGCTGTACAAAGTACCTACGGTAGGTAGCTATTGTATGACGATACCTAAGCCTACAAGATTCATGTTCAGTTGTCATTAAACCGGTGGGACTAAGAATTCTTGGCTTTCAGCGACGGTAGGGCGTGACAGGGTTCATTACAGCATGCCTCGTGGACAGTGGAGAAAGATATTTGCCTTGGGGTAGAAGAGGAGCTTTAAGCATTGACAGCGGGACACGGATGGGGAAATTAATTACATACGTGATTACACTCTTTAGCACGTTAATAATAAATGCATGCATGTGGACGAGGAGCGTCTGGAGAGGGGTTAAATCATCGAAATGTATCCAGGTAGAAAGGGGTTATCTTTAGGATGTAGATTAATTGCTTAGGGAGAAGAAGAAAAGAAAGTTGAAGATGCGAGCAAGGATGATGGAGAGACCAAGGGAGCGCGGGCGTGGAAGGATAAGAATTAATTGAAGTCAGCTGCTCCCGGCGCAAATTAAAATGATTCAAAATTAGACCCGGTAGTCCGCCTTCTTCCCTTGCCAGCTCGAATGACCATTCATATGTAGTCAACATTTACATTTATTCCCGGGCTTTGCTGCAGACTTGAGACAAGTATAAAATTGTCAAGACGGACGACAAATAAGACGGAGGTCCAAAAGTTGAAGCTTGACGTTCTCCTTTGGTAACTCGGTTAACTCCAGAGATACCTTAATGGGGTCTAGCCCCGCATTCGTGCGCGCCGTCAGGCTGTTTCATCAAGCCCCAGCGACATTAGCGTCCCAATCCCCGACGACACCTCTGTCATTAGAGCGAGCGGCTATTTACATGTAACCATTCATTCGACTAACACATGCAACGTCTTATAAATCACCATGGACCTGATAAATTCCTTCTATATTTTCCTTTTAACGAAAAGGTATTTCAAGCCATGTTCCTATACTTTCACCATCGTCTCAAGCGATGCTCCTCTGGAATCGCATATCTAGTGCTGGAGTCCATTACCAACAAAGGACTTTGGTTGCATCGCATGGGGGATACAGAGGACCACCAAGATCCGTGTCTGATGTCATATCAACACGTTACGAAAGAATTTAGCCTATCAGATGCGCCTGCCTAGCCGTCTTTATCATCCCCCCTCGGGACCTCGAGGGAAACGCCGAAACACCATTCAGTGGACTTCTTGGGACACGACCCGTCTTTCTCGATGTCTATTGGTTGGGTTTCCTGTTGCCCTATTCTCAGCCCCTTATAATAAGTATTAGCACGTACTGCGCATGTCTTCAGTTCGATATCATACTCATATTTCGGACATCTAGATATGGAAGCGTACTGCAGATCACTATCACGGCGCATCAATTACCTCCAACAACGTGGGTGTATTACGGGCCTAGTATGCCTACGGAGTATCAGCGCTGCGAGTCATTTTCACTGGTTCTTGGCGGCCCGGCTCCCGCACCTGACCCAAGCGTTCTTACCCGTGTCTGTAGTACCGAGTCAATTTTAGCACAATTGGATGAATCCTACTTTCTGGACCCTTTCAGCCCAGCAGGCTGTATTCAGAGGTGTCAACTTCAAAGGTTTCAAAAGTTCCAGTAGAACTAGGTCAATGCCAGAGGGCCTTGCATACTTGGGCGTCACGAAAGACGTAACCCAATGTACTAGATCCGAGACTCGAATTCAGGGTTTCTATGGCAATTTCTAGCCCCACCCCTTAACACGGTAGACTTTGGCGACAAAGGCGGGTTCGCGAGTCACATGCAGTTGGCTCATTATTTTATCTACAGCCTATTTACCTGATTACCACGAACCGTCCAAGCCCTGCAAGCGAACCGAATGAGTAAGAAGACGTTCGTTCTATTCACGCTCCTCGGAGCTCAAACCAAGCCGTCGGTGACAATCACGACGAACATCGATACGCTTATATTCACTCATATTGTATAAGCTATTGAGCCATGACCCTCCGGATGGCCATCGCATCGTGCCAATGTAATTGCGCTCCCAGTCTTAAATGAGCTACCTACTTGGATAAGCGAGGTCGACTCGGGCTATTGGTTCTCCAACGTCATGTTATCCCATTTGATATCCCCCGCACAGCAACGTAGTGGCGCTGGCCAATTCCGGGAATATGGCAATTGCCGACCATGCACCCGGTCATAATCCGGATCCAGGAGTCCATGCGATGCGGGGAACCGTGGAGGCGCGCTGCCGAGGGGGGTTCCGTCAGCAAGCAACCTCCCGCGCGAGAGTTGTCTGAACCGAACCATCCACGGAGCTGCTAGTCTCACGTTCTATCGAGATAGAGAACTTGTGCCTCCCCGTGACAGGCTACCGACAGGATGGACCCGACACAGCCGCCCCCGCGCCCAACCCTCAAGGACGAGCCGCTCGACGGCCACCGGCCCATAAAGGTCCGCGTGGTGGGGGCCGGCTTCTCCGGCATCTACCTAGGCATCCGGATACCCCAGAGACTGCGCAACGTAGACCTGCGGATCTACGAGAAGAACGAGGCCGTCGGCGGTACCTGGTGGGTGAATCGGTATCCAGGTGAGTAGCGACGCGCGAGTAAGTTACGTATGGGCAATCTGTCTAGCTGACTAGTTCCATTGCATGTAGGCTGCGCTTGCGATATCCCGTCGCATTCGTACCAGTACTCCTTCAACCCGAACCCGGACTGGTCGGCTTTCTATGCGCCGCGGAAGGAGATATGTGCCTATCTCCAAGCGACGGCTCGGAAATACGGGGTCATGAGGTTCGTGAAGCTCTCCCACACGGTCGAAAGCTGTAAATGGGATGACAGCGCGAAGAAGTGGTAGGCACAGTAGTCTGGTTTTCGCGACCCTCTATGCATACTTACTGAGAGTCCGCTAGGTTGTTGTCTATCAGGCGAGCGGATACAGGAGAAACGTTTGAAGACGACGCAGATGTACTGGTCTTGGCAAAGGGCAGTCTCAGTGATCCGGCATGGCCGAATATACCGGGTCTGAAAAGCTTCAAGGGGGAAGTCATGCATTCTGCCCTCTGGAACGAAGAGTTCGTAGCGCACACCTCTAGCATTTCTGCATAACCTGACAGATTCCCCAGTTACGACTTCAGACACAAACGTGTCGGCGTGATAGGAAATGGTTCGAGCGCTATTCAAATCGTCCCCAGTCTCCAAAAAGTCGAAGGCACCCAAGTCCTATGCTTCGCCCGAAGCAGGACGTGGATCACGAACCCATTTGGGGACTGTAGGTCCCCGCTCCCCACCTGATCTTCCGGAACTCCAGTCATGATACTAAGAGTTATAGCGACGATGCTGAGGCTAGGACTGGATCCTACTAAGTTTGGATGTATGTTAAACGGTCTCCCCGATCAAAGAGCTATATTAACACTAATATCAAGTCTCTCCGGAACAGCGACAGGAATTTGTGGATAACCCTGAGAAGTGGTTTGAGCTGCGCAAGGCAGTGGAGTTCGACGGTAATACAATGCATGCTATATCGTTCAGGGACTCGGACTTGCAGCGCATGGCCGTGGAGGTGTTCGGCACCGCCATGAAGGAAAGGCTAGCCAAGAAACCCGAGATCGCCGAGTTTCTCCTCCCGTCTTTCGGTGTCGGCTGTCGACGGAATACCCCGGGGCCAGGCTATCTCGAAGCCCTGGTGGAGGACAACGCCGAGTTCATCACGGATCCCATAGACAAGATGACGGAAACCGGGGTCGTCCTCCAGTCGGGCCGCGACGTTCCACTCGACGCTCTCGTCTGCGCGACGGGCTTCAACGCATCGGCGCCGCCTCCCTTCCCCGTGTACGGGAGATCGGGGCTGCCACTGCAGGTCCGGTTCACCCCCTACCCGGAAGCGTACCTCTCCGTCGCCGTGGACTCGTTCCCGAACATGTTCTTCATGCTGGGTCCCAACTCGGCCATCGGCTCCGGCTCGCTGACGATCATCCTCGAGGCCCAGGGCGACTACATCGTGAAGTGCATCCGCAAGCTGCAGAAGGAGGACTACGCGGCCATGGCGGCGAAGTCGGAGCGCGTGGCGGACTGGAGCGCTTACTGCGACGAGTACTTCAAGAAGACCGTCTACACGGACCGCTGCAACAGCTGGTACAGGAGCCAGGGGGGCAGGGGAGAGCGCATCACAGGCCTCTGGCCGGGCAGTACACTACACGCCGTCGAGGCTTTGAGGGCGCCGCGGTGGGAGGATTTCGAGTGGGAGAGCAGAGATGGCGAGGGCGCTAATAGGTTGAGGTGGCTGGGCAATGGATGGAGCGTCACGCACACGCCTAAGGACGGAAAGGGAGACGAGTTTGGCGGCGACCCGGCATGGTATATCGAGCCTATGTTCCAGAGCATTCCCCCTGAGGAGAGACCGGAGGAGGATCCAGAGTTTAAAATGCGACCGTTCTCCCACTGATTTGGCTTCAGAGTCCCTTCTGCGGATCCAGGCCGTCCATGCTGTGAGCTTCTATGTATATAGCTAGTCGCATGGGACGCTTTAAAAAGCTCCCACGCGTAGCAACCTTCCAACCTGGGCTGTGTGGTGACCGAGCATTGGGAAGGTTAGGTAAGATTCAAGATCAATCCTGTCCAGCATCTAGTTCGCCACCTACCGTTCCCGTACCCCCACTCAGCAAAGGATTTTCAATAATCAAACTGGAAAACTACAAATACTTCACCATCCCCTACGGTCATTTTCGATTCTCGACACAAACGATCTTGAACATTGCCAACCACACCAAAAGGAGCAGACCAGCTAGCTTTGATTCCCCAGCCGCCTTATAACTCAACGCCACAGCGGCATAACGCCACAACGCTTCTGACTCATCTACTCAGGCAAACAACACGCTGCGGGGTGATAAGATAAGAAGTCGATCTAATTCCGAAACCTTGGCGGGGTGATACTACTTTTTGTCTACCAAACGGGCGTTGAATAATTCCAGCGAGAAGCGTGTACGCTCGTCTGACTATCAAATTCTAGGCCTCATCACGAGATTGTCAAAAAATTGGACTTTCTTGGCAACCGCAAACGGGAAAACGCATACTCATTAAGAAAGCGCACGCCAGAGCATAACATAGCAGAGCAGAGCAGCAACAACACAAAAGTGAAGATGTCGTTGACGCACTGTCGCTTCTACGAGGCGAAGTACCCCGAGGTGGACGAGCTGGTGATGGTGAACGTGAAGCAGATCGCGGAGATGGGCGCGTACGTGAAGCTGCTGGAGTACGACGACATCGACGGCATGATCCTGCTGAGCGAGCTGTCGCGGCGCCGCATCCGGTCCGTGCAGAAGCTGATCCGGGTCGGGCGCAACGAGGTGGCGGTTGTGCTGCGCGTCGACAAGGACAAGGGCTACATCGACCTGTCGAAGCGGCGGGTGTCGCCCGAGGACGTGCTGCGCTGCGAGGAGCGCTACAACAAGAGTCGCTCCGTGCACTCGATCCTGCGCCACGTCGCCGAGAAGACGGGCACCCCACTCGAGCGCCTCTACGAGGAGATCGGCTGGCCCCTGCAGAGGCGCTTCGGCCACGCCCTCGACGCTTTCCGCCTCTCCATCACCGACCCGGACACCGTCTGGGAGGGCATCGCCCCGCCCAAGGAGCTCACCGAGTACATCGCCAACCGCCTCACCCCGCAGCCCATAAAGGTCCGCGCCGACGTCGAGGTCACGTGCTTCGGCTACGACGGCATCGACGCCATCAAGTCCGCCCTGAAGGCCGCCGAGAGCGTCGAGAACGAGGTCAAGGTCAGGCTGGTGGCGCCGCCCCTTTATGTCTTGACCTGCCAGACGGGTGTGAAGAGCCAGGGCATCCAGGTCCTCGAGTAAGTGGATTCACTGTTTTCTCTCTTCTTCCTTTCTATAATGCGACTTTGGTATTGATCCCCTGTCTAGAGAAGCTATCGAGAGGACGCGAAAGGCGATCCGGGCCTCCGGCGGAGATTTGGTAGTTAAGATGGCGCCGACGGCGGTGGACAGCGGCGATGACGCGAGACTGCAGGCCCTCATGGAGCAGCGTGAGCGGGAGAACGCCGAGGTCAGCGGCGACGAGGATACTGATGATGGCAGCGACGATGGGAACATCGGACCACAAGCGTAAAAATCCATTTCAAACAAAAAGTCTGGGGCGTTCATGTTGGGTAGGTGGGTAGGCAGGCAGGCGGTGATTTAGCATCAGCATTTACGGACTGGTGTATTGGGCCCCCCTGCTCGGGAGAATAAAAATGGGCAGGAGGGAAAGTGGCACACGCCATTGGTGACGAATGAAATCCAGTTATATCCACATCAAGCCGTGCCGAGTCCCGCAGCAAGATGTCCTTCGATGGACGCGGTGTGATTTCGGCGACTAGCTGGTAGTCACGAGAAGGGCACGAGGAAATACATTCCCGATGATGACTATCGGGTCCTGGCGGCGATCTTGAAAGGGGAAGAGGAAAATCTAACACACGGATCCTCTCGGTGCATATATTTGCTAACCGCAGCCAGTAAAGGCTATATATACCCCCCAACTCAATACTTGCGCAAAGTCCCCCTGTGTCTACTACCTAAGTCAGTGCTGCTACGTATCTATCATAGGCGCGCCACTTCGCCTCCTCTTTCCCCCCGAGAGTCCTATACGTGGCTTGCCCGTATCAAGCCAGAAGTCCCTATCGGCTGTTGACAATATTTCTATTTCAGGCCGTCAAGTCAAGTTGATGCTTATTCCACCGAACACTCGGGGGGAGAAAGTGCAGGTTCTTAATGGTCTCTCGCCCGTCTCGTCCCAATCCGGACAATCCAGAGGGTGGAAAGTTTATCACGTACGACATGTTGTACCAGCCGCGCCATCCCAGCCATTCAATGTGAGGGAGGACGACACACGGGCTTCAGTCTGCGTTCTGTAGAAGGGCGTTAAAGTAGGAGAGGGGCGCCCTGGTAGGGTAGCGGGATTCATCAGATATCGACGGGGTGGACGACTTACCACCGATCAACTAACTGCATTAGCTCTTCTAACCCCCCCAATAACACTTTCCAGTATGGGAGAGTATGTTGGGGTGTTGTGAAGTAGTGATAATCTATTGCTCCTCCTTGACCACTGCCCATCTATATCATGTATATATAGGAAGTCTAGATAGAGATCATAACCAAACGCGTGACTCACAAGATGATCTAGCCTGGAGCCACCTTATGTGAGTACCCAACGAACAGCCGCCATCACCAGCCCGAGCTTGTATTCTGTTTCCCAGTCGTGTTGGGGCAAGTAAAGAACGTGGGGTGCCGCCACCTTTAATATACCGGCAACTCTTTAACGAGCCATGCCGAGCGACTGAAGCTCATCAATTCCTCCACAGTTCTGCCTCGCCGTCCAGGCACTTCCTTCAGTGGCTCCTGAAACGGGCCGCGCATGCCTCATCTTCCAGCCCAGCCACTTGGCCGTCATTCACATGGCCACGCAACTTCGCCAGAACCGAGTAACGCCCCAGGGCCCTCGACTAGCTCAGCGAAAGCGCTGGGGCGCCACTTATCGCCAATTGCACCGGACGCGATACGGATTTTGAGAACGGAGGGGCCGCTCCCCCTACTAGTATCCCCGCAAACCGACACGTGACCATCATCCGCGTCGACGCAGACGATGGAGCCCATGCGCTGGACGACGCCGAACCGCCGGGCGCGCACTGCCTCGGACTCGAGCGGCTGTCCGGTGCGCGACAAGAACCTTTCCAGCTGGAAGAGCGCCTCGCAGACGACGTCGCGAGAGCCCGTGCGCTCCGCCGCTAGGAAGCCGTCACGGTACGACTGTTCGGCGGCTGGTAGATTCCCTCTGACCCATCGCACGTACCCGAGCCACGCAAGGCGAAACGGCTCGTCTTTGGGGTTAATATGGTCGACATCCAGACCGAGCAAGGCGGCTTCGGCCCTATCGGGGCGCCCTTCCTCCAGTTCCACTTTGCAGATGGCCAGCTGACGCTCGAGTAGCAGAGAGCTGAGAAGCCGTTGATCGACGTGATGGCAATCGATCTTCTCCAGCTGACGCTTGACACTCTCCAACTGCGCTTGGTGCTGTTTCTGCCTTTCAAAGATGTCGAATTTCAAAAGGTATACGGAGGTCGGCAGATCATGATTACGACCAGTGTGCTTCTCAAATTCCGAAAGGCAGAGCGCGAGGATCCTCTCGGTAGCATCGAGCCGTTGACTGCCGTCCGTATTCATCACCCTTTGCCAAAATACGGTGAGCGGATCACGCGGGCCCCCAAGGGCAAACGCGAGATCCCTTGAGAAGCGGAACAAGATACGGCGGATCTCGTCTCGTCCGATCCTACTCAAGCGGATAGCGACGGTGAGCAGCTTCGGGATCGTATCTGGAGGCGGGTTTCTGAAAATCCTGACCAAAATGGCAAATGACGCATCTAGGGCGTGCCTCACGACAACCATATTCACCTGCCGTGTGACCGATAGGGCGGCGGTCATGATCCTATCAAGAAACGAATTCAAAAGCGCTGAAGGCCTATATCGCCCACGCGTGTTCCAGCAGCGGTTGTCGGACCATGACCAGAAGCGAGTGGCAAAACAGCGGTTAATGTAACCGTGAAGAGCTCGGAACATGGCTTCAGGAGCAGCGTATATCTGCGGATTCGGCAGAGCTTTTCTTGGACTCGGTAATAACGCTATGAACCTTTTAGAAACGTCCGGAGTCCGAGCCCTCCTCGAAAATCTCGGCAACTTATTAGACACAGCAGACGGAGAAGACAGTGGGTTGGGGGAACGACAATTTACGTCTTGCACGGTATCAGGACCGAGAGGCCCTTGTGCTTCGGCCTCAGCCAGAAGCCACGGGTTCCGGGCGATGTAGACCTGAAGACTGCGAGGATCTACAATCTTACCTCTGACGAGGAGAGTCGACGTCTTCTGGTCTGCATCATGGGGTTTCCTCAGACGCAGAATCTGTAGGACGTCACCAGGCCGTAGATTCTTGAAAGCGTTCCACGATCCCAGTTTTTTCTTGTATGTCGCGGTACTGCCGTATGGTTAGGTGTTATGTGTAGCTAGACTGCGGGAACACGCACGTCGCGAAGAAGTTGTGATGTCGTTCCATATAGCGTTTAACCTCTCCCACAGTCTTGTCTTCATCGATGTATAGCTTCGTGACGACATCTCGTAGCCTTTCCCAGACCTCGGCCGTCGCGGGCTTGTTTAGGGGCAATGATGCTTGGGACATGGAGGTTGAGCATGCCATTGGTCTTCACTAGGGTATGAACTCCCACGGATTCTGGGCACCAGGGCCGAGACATGGCCTTTCTCGCATCTTATGTGGCACCTGGCGTCCATAGCAAGAAGCCATATCGAGGCTCGGAGTTATCGTATAAGGTGAGCAGCAAGACCCAATCAAGCTTGTTTCGTCAAGACCGAGTGGGAATGGTAAGTACTACAGGGGTTCCTCCAATCAGGACAAAAGTTCACCCGTCACCAACATGATCTAGCGCGAACTTGGGGAGCTGAAAGACGTCCCGGGTCTTCAGTTCAAGAGCTGAAAACCATGCGGGGCGCAAAGGAACTGACACCACCATTGGATGCTGCTTCACATGCCATATGTACGTGGAATCCAGAAAACCCGCATGCCTCCACAGTTACGGCATTACGAGATCCCATCTGACCTTGGCTTCCCTTCCAGGAAGGCCCTCCATACGCGTAAGTCGCAACTATAGCCTGGAGAACGGAATCAAGATGACGTCCACGTGTACGGAAAGCCCTATCGGGCTTAGCTTCTCCCAAGATGGCTATCTGAAAAGATAGTTAGGAAGAGACCGGGAACACAGTGGATGCAAGAAATCAACCCATCCATTACTGATAACGTCTCCAACGGGGTTTAGCACTCCGTAGGTAAAACCTTTGAGAGGTACTTAGAACAGGGTGAGGAGTGAAATATAGTAAGAAAGTCGGTGAGAAGTAAAAGCAAGCCATGCAGTATGGTAGGGAAGAATTGAAGAGAGATAAGATGGATGCAGGATTGCATAGCGCAAGGACATCGATGAATTACTGATGAGAACCACAGCCTTAATGCTAGCAGGTGGCTCGGCCTGCTAAAAACAAGGGACACCTGGCATCACACCCAGGTGCCCCAAGTCCCCAGACCCGACCAACCCGGGGCGGGCACCGGCAGTAGAGAGTGGGGTCGCAGCTTAATCGATTGACAGTCGCGACTGGCGACGCGACCTTTACCATACTCGACGCGTCCTGTTCAATTAGACCAAGTCCGGCAGCAGCCAGTCAGTTCCGTTTCAACACCAAAGACAGTCTTCCCAATAAGCAAATTCCTTGCCCAAGATGCAGAGATCAGACGTTAATCGGATCAATCCCAAAAGGAGAAATGACCTCGATTATCGCAAGAAGCAGTTCGCTGACCCTACTTACAAGGAGATACATTATCCCCACCGTCTGAACTTCTACGCGACCCCTCCCACGGCCGACATCACACTCGAACAGTTTGAGCAATGGGCCATAGATAGATTACGAAGTAAGTTTGTAATCCGTAACCCTTCAGGGCGCTATCTTACAGCTTCGTCTGCCCAGTCCTCGCAGAGCTAGAAGCATGCTCGTTCCGCAATAAATCCCCGGCCGAGACGGCCTCTCATATGAAACCCCTACTAGACAAGTACTTGCCGCTCGATTCGAACTCGTCTTCGTCCTCAAGGCTGCATGCCGAGCGTCAGAAGGACCATTATAGCCACTTTATACTGCGGCTCGCCTTCGCTTCGACCGAGGACTTGCGCCGCAGATTCACTCGTGTCGAGACGATGCTCTTCCGGTTGCGCTTAAACGAGGACGGCGCCGCCCGTGAGCGGAATGCCTTTATACAGTCTCTCAATCTCGACTGGGAGCCCGTCACGGAGAGCGAGCGCACTAAGTATGCAGCCGAGCTAGCAGCCACAAGCGGCTCTCGGAAGGGCGGCGAGGAGGAGAGCTGGTTCAAGGTCGACTGGGAGCGCGTGCCTGACTTGGTCGAGGGAAGGAGGGTCTTCCTCAAGGCTGGCAAAGCCTATGTGCCCTCGAGGGAACAGACTAGCATGGTTGTCGCCGAGTTCACACAGAGACTAGAACGCGCGTTAGAGGTGGGATATCCCGAGGCCTCTGCGAATACTGTGACAAAAATCGACTAAATTATACTGCAGCTGACAGCGCGGGCGCTACCCCGGCTCGACGAGGATGACCGTTTAACTCCGATCCTAGATCACCTGTCCAAGAACTTCGTTACTCCTGATGCTTCCTATAGCAGCAGTACCTCCAACGTTCCAGGCGCCGACATCTCCGCGCGCAACGTCGATGCATTATCGTCAAGCTTTCCTCTCTGCATGCAGAATCTACACCGGACCCTCCGCAGAGACGCGCATCTCAAGCATTACGGCCGGCTGCAGTACACCCTTTTCCTAAAGGGGATCGGTCTGAACCTCGAGGAGTGCCTGGTCTTCTGGCGCACTTCGTTCAACAAGATCACCGACGACACCTTCAACAAGGAGTACAGGTACAACGTGCGGCACGCTTACGGCGACGTCGGTGGAGACTCGAACCGCCGCGGGGGCGGCTACTCGCCCTTCTCCTGCCAGAAGATATTGATGGAGCACCCGCCGGGTCCGGGCGAGGCACACGGCTGCCCGTACCGGCACTTCAACCTCGAGAACCTCACGGCACTATTACAGTCTGTCGGCATTTCCGATCGATCAGTGCTGCAAGGCGTCAAGGAAGACAAAGAGAACCAGAAGTTCCACATGGCATGCAATCGGTATGCTCCTCGCTCATTTTCGAACTAGGGGCTTCCGCCTCTGTTTTGGATCATCGTAGCTCACATTCTCCACAGCGTATTTGAGTATGTCCACAAGAACGAGATCAAGAAGGCCAAGGACGAGGGCATCATGACCTCGGCCCAACTTGAGACGATTGTCCACCCTAACGAGTACTTCAAGCGGAGTTACATTCTCAAGAATCTCGGGAAAGCGAAAAACGAAGACGTAAAAATGGAGGACTAGCTGGACATGCCGGCTCGAGGGAGAAGTTTAGGCTGTTCTCTAGGTTGTTGGATGGAAGCCACTAGAATAAGCTCCTCGTCCACAGTGCACTGGAAGAAGGGCAATGCATCGGACGGTTGGGCATGTATGATAGGGGTAGAACGCCATGCCTCTGGAGTTAGGGCGTTGTTTTGTCGGTGGCGTTTTGTTCACCGCAGGATACACAATTGGTCTATTATGCACCCTCTGATTGAATCACCTTTTAGCGCTAGGCCGTCAAGGGCGTCCGGATTGCCCAAGACCGGCGACGCCATCTGCCAGCCATATTTATTACGGTAGTAGCTAACTTCACTGAGAGCTTGTGTACTTTTAGGTAAACAAAACGTCGGTGAACTGCCTGTCACGTGAAGGTGAAGAAGAAAATCTTTTCCGTCCCGGTTGCGAAAGAAGGCCCGATTGGAATTTCTCTCCTCTCTCTCTCTTTCTCTTTTTTTCGTTTTATTTATTTTGTTTAAAAAAAAAAATTTTTTTTGAGGGGGTGGGCGTTGTAGCCGAAGCTCATAAGGTGAACCCTGACCGAAAAGGTTCTTGAAGGGCGCCTCAGCCCGATCTCGGTCAGGGATCCGGGGTCCGTGTTGGGCATAGCTGTCTTATCTCGCACTTTCACGAATATAGCATCTATCGAGCAACTAATCAATCAATAAATGCAGTCAATTGAACCAAACATTGTGCACAGGCGGCTAGGTTCCGTGATAGCCTCAGGCACATCGAAATATTTCTACCCGAAATGCAATTACGGAAACACATCTCTACGCTCACGCCCCCCCGAGCGGCTTGGGCTGCTTTTTCTTCTCGCCCTAATAAAGGTCTTGAGGAGAACGGAGAACCCACAGGGGTCCAGGCCGGACCTGAGGCTATTGAAAACTGGGCGGGAACGGGCTGCGGCCCAATTGCGACGGGAGCAGGGCTCGGTAGATCGACATAGACTTTGGGTTAGGGTTAAGTTTTTCTCTTCCCTCAGATCACGACTCGCGTCGATGGGCCCCCCCCCCCCCCCGGGTGTGCGGCGATCTGTCTGCCCCTAACTATGTACGACCCGTGCACGGCTTACGAACAGAGTGATAGACTAGGTCGGCTAGCAAAAGTATAAACATGATAATGCTGAGTAAGTAGCACCTAGGTAGTTAGCCGAAGGCCGCCGAACCCCCGAGACTATGGATGGACGGGAGCCTCCCCGACCCTATATCCATCTCCGGACTTCCAGATGCGGAAAGACGAAGAATAGAGTTCGTGACGGTCTGAAGCGAAGGTTAAAAGGTAAGGTCTGGGAGGCCGCGAGTTTAAGTGAGCAAACGCGGGCACCAATTGCTGTTCGTCGCCCGCTAGTTACGGCACGCCTTGCGCGTGCACATTATGCGCGGTTTCTTCTTCCCGCCGCGGGCGACTAAGTGGTGATGCGTAGATCGGTCAACAGTTATAGGAGATGGAAGATGAGAACATAAGCATACGCCTATTAGACGTGCGTGGTGTTCCCGCTTGAGATGAGATGTGAAACTCCCCCGATGGCCTCCTTATTTAGGCGTTGTTACCGTTGAGGGCTAGTCGGTTATACAGTGTGCGGGCATGTGTGAGAATGCATGACAAATGTTGGTACATCAACACTCCTATCTGTCATTTATCGTTGATGCCGGAGCTTCGTCTGCCATCACCTGTTGGCCGACAGTCTCTCAGCCGAAAAACGGACCAACTACCTACCTATCACTGCGTACATACTTGCATGCTGGCCAGCGCAACAGCCAAGCGTCCCATTCATACGTTCATACATATATCCGTTCGTCCAACGGCGTTTCGCTTTCCAAGGTTGCAGCTTCACTTTACAAAGCGGGTTGCTTCCCATCGGCCGCCTTTCCCCCGCACCCCGCAATGGGGAGAGAGAGAAAAATCTGCAGGAGATTATATATACGGCCAGGTGGTATCCGACCCCTAATATGGTAAATTAACCACATCATCTGCATCCTCTGCGTGCCAGGTAACGTCGCATCGCGGGATACGACTCCCGGCGCTTGTGGGTTTATTGGATACGGGCCTCATACAGCAGCATAGAATACAACCGCAGCATCATATCATCGTGGGGGGGGGGGGGGGGGGGGGCCGCGCCCCC
>QJNZ01000311.1:0-37157 GCA_004155055.1 Monosporascus sp. CRB-8-3 | reverse complement strand
CCCCCCCCCCCCCCCCCCCCCCCCCCCCCCCCCCCCCCCCCCCCCCCCCCCCCCCCCCCCCCCCCCCCCCCCCCCCCCCCCCCCGGGCGCCCGCGTGTTCTTGATTTAATATGTCGAGGTGTTCGCTATTGCAGCGGCTGCAGCATACGGGGCAGATTGCTACAGGACCACATAACTGCAGGTCTATGTATGTCTATACGTATGGCAAAGCTCGCCGGCACAAATCAACCTATTGAAGAAGAGCAAACCAGCCTGCAATTGGCATACGTGCCTAGGTCCAGTAGGTTGTTGTGGTTAGCGGTGCAGGCTTGGGCTTGCGTTTCTCGCTGGTGATAAGTGCGTTGTCTGCTGGCTGGCAGGCAGAACCAATGGACGACGCGGAAAACTCTGACGACTGTAGATTAGGCCAACCGTTCGCTATTCGGCAGGGACCCTACGATTCGTCCTATTCCCTTCAGGCCAGCAGCCCCATCTCGTTTCGTCTACCAACCCGGGAAAGTAAGTAGACACTCAGCCGATGCCGAGAAAAAAATGCACACTTTTGATTTAACCCACCCTAAGCCACCTGCCATTTCCACTACCATTTTGCTTAGATGTAGCGTTTGCAATTCGCAATTAAATCAACAATAACGTTAATAATTAAATTAAAAAAATATTATTCTATTCGGAAAATATCATTTTTTCCGAATATCAGGTTAGTTTTTTCCGTATCGCAATAGGTAGGGAATTGGGCTTAACCGAATATAATATATTTTAAAGGGTTAAGGTTAGAGATATAGTCGAATTTTTAAAAGACCATAACCTTTTAGGCCGCGGCGTAATAACAAAAATATTCTAGTAACGCGTTTTTAATTATTTCGGTATTATTCGGCGTTACGCGTTTTATATGTTCGGGTTAAGGCTTGATAATATTAACGAATTCGAATTAAAAATAAATTTCGAAAAGTTCGAAGCGGTTAAGAAATATAACGATTTTAACGCCTGCTAACGTAATTATAACCTTAAACTTAAAAAATAACGTAGAAAAGGCGTTTTATTTATTCGCGAAAATGCCGAAGTTATAAACGATTTTCTTAAAAACTTTAACGAACGTAAAGACCTTATAATATATAAAGCCTTTTAAAGTTCCTAGACCGATACCGCTTATAACGTAAGCGTTATTATTAAAGTTTCGAAAAAAACCTTAAAGCACCGTATAGCTAAATAGTATAATTAGTACGGCCGAGTCGAAAAAGAAAAGCCCGGTAATAACGTTTTTATAAAGAAATAACGGTTCGAAAAGGCGAAAACTAAATATCGGCTTATATATTAAAAGAACCTTAAGTAGCGGACGAAAGTTTTCTTTATTAATAAATAACACTTTAGTTTTTAACCTGAAAAAAGGAGTTATTTATACCGGAAGCCGAAATATATATATAGGTAGTAGATTATTATAAAATAAAGTAAAAAGCGTTACTTTAATATAAATTAGAAAATAATTAGGGATATATATTTTAATATACCTATTATTATACTTAAAAACGTATATAAACCCCGTTATTTAAAAAATAATGATATTTTCGAAAGAAAAAGCCCTAGAATTAAATTTCTATTTATTGCGTTACCGTAATTAGCGTTAATAAATTAAAATAAAGCTTATTAAAGCTGTATATATATATAAGAACCTCTTAATTAAAAGCTTGGGAAAAAAGATGCCGGGCGTTCCTTAATGCTATAAAAGACTACATATAAAGGTTGGTAGGTTGGCATTATATAGACCATCGCCGACCTACTTGGTAACGTAGCTAAAAACCGTTGGAAAAAGTTAGAATAGCTGTAACAGGTAGAGCAGCTGTGCAACAGCTGTACAGCTCCAACCCTAATACAATCCTCCCTTTTTGCAGCAGAAGGCTCCTAACGACGCTGTAAAAATAAAAAACCCTTAGGTTAAGGCAGAAAAAAGAAAATCGGGGTGCCCTGCATTATCTTTCGCCATACAAATCCTATACAATTCCATAGGATCAGTCCTTAAAAGGGACCTCCCTTAACCGGACCTCCCTGGACCTTTACTTTAAAACTTTACCTCTTTTATTTTAGAGCTCCCTAGACCTTTTTAAAGCTTCGCCCACTATAGGCCGGTAATATATAAGACCTTTTTAACCTTTTAACGTACTAAATCTATATAAATCTAACTGATTAATATATATCTTTTCTAATCTGCGCTTTTTTCCGACCGTTTTATAGTATTCCTCGCTTAATAGTGGTATTCCTATCCTTCGAAGCCGGAAGATATATACGCTACCGTTTACTAGATTACCGTAACGGGTGCCTATCTTAAATTACTGTTTAAAATCCTTTTAAAATGTATATATTCTTTCCGATTAAAAAAGTCTTGTTATCTATTATATATCGTTCGGTCTATATTTGTAATAATAGTAAGTCGATAAATCGGCGTAAAATCCGGAAATAAAGCTATCGGTAACTGTCGGTAACTATCGGTAGCTGTCGATAGCTATAGCTAGCTACCACTTCGAATAGGAAGGATAAAACTTTTTAACATAGAGATTATATATAAATCTGTCGGAAACGACCTGATCGGCAATATAAATAACCAGTTCAGTTAACGTAGCAAACGGAAATATTATTATAACTAACTTAATACTTTGGCTGTCGGTAGCCATGGTTAAAAACGGACGGTACGGACGTTTCGGCAAAGAAAATATATGCGAACTTGTCGGATTTTTCCTAATTAATAGGAAAGTAACCAATCCCGGCGACATAGCTAATAGGAACGCGCTGCAATTGCTAACGAATTTCTAATAACGGCGATGACGGCGATAATAACGATAACGTCGATAATATTAAAGTGGCTCGATTATTCCAAATAGGTAGCTCCAGATATCTGTCCATACAAAAATATATGCAGGCATATCAGATATGTCCCGATCAAAATGATTAAAGCTATCTAAGTAGCTGTAACGGCGACGTATCTTGGCTGTTACTAGCCATGGCTAACCGCGGACGGAACAGACGTATCGGTACAGAAATCGTATACAGAACTGTCGGAACTATCTTAATCAGGACGAAATTAACCTATTTTAACGATATAACTAACAGAAATAATAGAAATAGGCTATTGTTATTAACGGCGTAGCAAATAGTTAAAGGATAAATAGCTAATGTAATTAATTATTGTTATATAAGAAATAGCAGATATTTTCTAATAGAAATTATATAGGAAGTTATTAGAAATATCCAGATTAAAATGCTTAAAAAAGGAATAACTATTTAAACCTTAAAATCTGTCTCCGATATAGAAAAACGAAATAAAAAGATCGAAGAAAGCTTTTAAAGCATTTAATTAAAAGAATTCTATATATAAAATAATTAAGAAAAGCCTTGTTCGAAAATCGTAAGTTATTTCGGTAATTAATTAAAACCTATTTTCTTACCGTAAATACTAATTAAATTAAAATAGGGCTTATTAAAGTTATATATATATATAAAAACCTTTTAATTAAAAGTTTAAAAAGAAAAATACCGGGCGTTTTTTAATGCTGTAAAAGATTACATACAAAGGTTGGTAGGTCGGCATTATATAGACCATCGCCGACCTATTTGGTAACGTAGCTAGAAACCGTTAGAAGAAGCTAGAATAGCTGCAACAGGTAAAGCAGCTGTGTAACAGCTGTACAGCTCTAACCCTAACACATTAATTATAAATTAAAGTTATATTAATATAAAATCTTTTCGAACGATAATAGTAAAATAAATTTTAAAACTTATAAGGCTGTAATAAGCGAGGTTATTAAAAATATTAAAGTTTTTAAAAGCGACGATTTTATTATATAAAAAGATAACGATAAAATATATACTTATAAAGAAGTTATTAAATAAAAGTATTAGAAAAGAATTACCGCGTTATTTAATGTTTATTACTTTCTTAAAATAATCTTTATAAAGTTTCGTAAAATCGTTAACGTTGTTAAAGATTATATTAAACGAAAGCCCTACGTTAATATTAAAGAATTACGTTTATTAATAGAAAAAGAATGGGTAAAGGTATAAATAAATACAATTAACGGAGTTTTCGCTAATATATATTAACGCTAAAAGGAGATAATTAAGGCTAAAGGTAGACGAATTAACAGATAGCTAAAATAAGCCCTAATTATAATTGCAATTATAATGGTAATATAACTGTTAATTTCTGTTAATTTCTGTTAATTTCTGTTAATTTCTGTTAATTTCTGTTAATTTCTGTTGTTATATTGTAGCTAGAAGTGGGTGGATTAAAAGTGTGCATTTTTTTCTCGGCACCGGCTGACACTCTGTCAGTATGGTTGGTCGGTGTTGCATTATATGCACGTTGATATCATACAATAGTTGCAGGAGAAGTGCAGGAGCAATGGAGTGAGTGGATGACGGCCCCTCATCCCGCAGGGGGCAGGCACAGGCGCAGACGCAGGCCATCCCCTCCCCCTCCCCCTCCCCCTCATTTTATTAAATCAGGGTTCAGACGCGGGATGATGTCGGCCATGCATACATGCCCATACCGCATACCGCGTGTGCAACGGCTATGACCGCAAATCATGATCACTTTGAATAATGGCCGATGCAGCCAGTCTGTGCTTCGGGGTTAGCTTGGAACAGGACCCTTTTCACATCTCTGCAGCGGGGATTAAATTAAAGACAACGATGATGACGATGGCGGTAGGTGTAAACGCTCGAATGATACTGCGACGCTTCCCTTGGCCGCGGAGATATCGGCCAAGCAGCCCACACATGTGAATTACGCAAATGGCAATGCCTTCATATAAGCGCGTCGTCGTTAATATCCTCCGTAGCACTTCGGCGACATGAGTATTCGTCAAAGAACCACTTCGTTAATTCTGTCCGCGAGAGCTGTGGCCCCTGGCCCTTCGCCCACCAATTGAAAGAACTATAGGGTTCTGATAAGGGTAGCGATAAGAAGTGCAGATTAAGGGCGCTGGCGCGAGTCAGGGCGGTATTTTTTTCCGAATACGTATGAAGCTCAACGCACAAGTTCGTCAATTCCTACCCTTGGCAGCGTGCGTCACGATGCCTCGCCCCACATCCCGGGTTGCGACGACGACCTTGAATTTTACCCGCGATCCTTCGCATTAGCCGCGAGATCCTATCCTCACATACGTACGTGGTCAGATCCCTCGGCGGCATTCACCCGGGGGGGGGAAGCGTAAGCCCCAACCAAGCCGCCCCCGTCGATTCGTAATGTCCCGGATGCCAAGCTCGGGGGGATAAGCTTCGCGTTTATTCACTGCAGTAGCGCCAGGAACGGCCCTTGAATACCTCGAACAGGGAAATGCCATCATTTAGGCAAAAAAATTTCAAGACAGCTGCCCCCATCGATGGAGGATGATAAAACACCAGTTGGAACCTGGGACCTCATTATCACGGTCTCCCTTGGGGACGGGTTGCTTCATTTTATGTCTCATCTTTGTTTAGGGGCTGTTCGGTTAACTTCAACATCAGCTGCTGATGTTGAAGATACTTAGGTTTTTCCGATAATGTATTTTGGGGCTTGTACCTCAGGTATCTTTATTTTTGTTGGTGGATACCGCCCCTATTTTTCGGCGATGCACCCAATCAAAATTAATTATTCTTTTTGAATTTGCTGAACGCACGGACACAAACTTTCAACTACGAGGTTGGTACTGAAAAGATTATGGGTCAATGGCTAATCCTTTTTGATTCGTCAAAGTTTCCGACCTTCGTACAAAAAGGTCAATCAGCAGCCGATGTTGAAGTTAACCGAACTGCCCCTTATAAAGAGATTCCGTCCAGCGGTAGGGGAGGGGCTAGTAACTTGGGACTTCTTCTAAATCTAAAGAAGACGCCGTCCCCAAAATATTTCATGCGGCTCTGTGGACGTCGTAATAGGGGGTACAAGACCCGACCGATACACACTAAAAAAGACTCGTGGCCGTTGGTCCATTGGGATCCCATTCGTTTGGTGTTCGGGGACCCCCCGCGGAAAAACGAGGCAAACCAGATAGGATTGTAAGTGTAGTAGCAGAGTAGCAAAAGGCAAAACATGAAGCGCGTTACTGCACCTGGAGATGTGCCGCGCAGGATGCAATCCACCTGGATTATCTCATCCGCTCCAACGTCCTCCAGATAATCAGTCATGCGAGTTGAGCGCCGCGCCGCGCCGATGGAGCTTCGACAGCCACATCCCCTTCTTCCTCCTCTGCGTTCTCGAGAATCTCGGGGTGCGTTAGTTATAACCAAGCATGCGTTGTTCCTGATCGTCTCATCCCTGAAAGAGAGATACAGACAGAGAGAAGAGAAGAGCGAAATGGGACGACTGTCTTAACCATCACCGGCCCGCAGCCGGGCTCTAAATCTACATATTACGACTCGCGGGAAGAAAGCAATAGTAGTGTCGATCGGTTAACGCACCTAGCCGTTCGCCTTCCTACCGTGCGCGCGGGCGATCGCCTTGCTTTTACCGATCAGCTGGATATGTACGTGCGTATATATGTGCCATGTTGTCATGTACTCGCGTCCGTGCGCAGGTTCCGAAGAGGTCTAGCTGTCGATCATGGCGTCTATCAGCTGTCCATCATTGCCATGCGCGGCGGCTGGCGGCGGTTATAGCTGTCTGATGATAGATAGTTCAATCGAATTTCTTCTTCAGAAATGTAACAAGGGAATAACATAGTAGACGTTTCGAAACATAGGTAGATCAGGCGAATGGCGCCCTACGGACGGGGGTCTGTTTTAACTAGTGGTCCAGTCTGCTTCGTACCTAGAGTTGTTAGACAATTACGCGATGATCCTGATACTCCCAAGATTTTGAAAAACGCCTCGAGAGAATGCTGATGTTAGGCTCGAACTACGTAGAATGCCAAGGTCACACAAGGGTCACGATTTGCCAAGGAATGTGCATAGATGGAGGTATAAAACTGATTTGTTTTGAGTCCAAATGTGCATCTCAAATGATGCTAGATATATCCTACTACTCCACAAACGTCTAGACTCCAGGTATCCGAGAAAGGCCCGCAATACCGATGATGCAAGCAAAATACCAGTCCCTAAAAACTGCAATCGGGGTATCTATTTTTGCGTGTCCAGCTGTAGCCTCCCAATGTTTCCCTAGAGATGTCCAAGAAGTGAAGATAATAAAATAAAACGCTGAAGTATAGCTGCTAGGGCGGACGCGAATGTATATAATGGCGGTGATAAGAAGAAACCGACGTTGTTGTAAATGCGACACCAGATAGGTATGACGCAACGTCAGCGGCGGGACAAGGCACTGCAGATCAGGGTCCCCCAGGATGGCCCGGTGCTCTTGGAAGGCGAGCACGAGCAAGGGGGTTGGTTTGCGGGCGGAGTGTTGGGCTGCTCTGCAGCTTCGCATTCGCGACAAAGCCAAAAGAAACTGATCCGTTGATGGTAGTAAGGCGGTGATCGTCGGAGCGCGTTGATTGGTCTCAAGATAAAGCCAAGTTGCTGATGACGTCGGCTACAAAATACACCCCAGTCAATCCCACCCACTAGTTTTCCCGTGGCCCCGTTTACTCGCTACGTAGCGGCATCGAGGGTGACGATGGAACAAGGAGCGTAGCGAGAATGCCCTCATGTTCCTTTTCGAATTGTTGCATGAGAATTGAGGTGAATATAACAAATGTTTCGCGGGATGCAAGCTTTCGTAAGCTGAAGCGATGTCCCTTTTGCAGATACCATGCGGAATCGGGGTGGAGTGTGAGCGTCGCAGGTATAGCAAAATTGCGGAGCCAACAAATGATTGGCTACAATACTCTGAATGATGGTGTTTTGTAATGCACTCTTGCAACCCCGAAATGGCTCTGTGCCAGTGTGAAGGTCGTAGCATATCCGTTTCTAGACTTTAAAACCACCCGTCGTCACTGGTATGGTCGAGATGCATCATCGCTCTGCTAGACTATCAAAGTCTTCTGCGTATGATGCGTGTCGAATGAGACGCGGGAAATATCCAGACAGGTGATGACGAGAACAAAAAAACTGCTCAAGCGATTGCCATAACAGCAGCTAAATGGCGGTATCCCAGTGATGACGACCAGGTAATGCGACTCTGCTGCTGTCCCCCTTCCTAAATCGGTGACGCGAACGAACGCTTCGCTATTCGTTCGCTAATTCGAAATTGCTAAGGCTCGAATTGACGCCTTCGTTCGGAGTGCGGACCCTTCATTTGTAGCCCACCATCTTCGCGCATGAGCTGCAGTAGTAGATATTGTAGCCTATCTGGACCATGCCCGTCGAGGCGAGGTCGTCAGTGGTCGTCGTCTCGACGCACTTGGCGCACCGGAGGCAGCGCAGCACCTCGACAGATGCGATCGGTGGTGAATCCATACCGCCGAAGCTACCGGAGGAGACGACGGAGTCGGTCGACGACGAGTACGAGCTCGCGGAGGATGCTGAGGCCGTTCTGTCGTAGTGTGCTGCAGACGGTCGAGTCGTTGTCATTGTGTGCGGGTGTGCGTGCGTAAGCATGTATGTTGTGTTGTGTACGTGGTGTATCGGTGACGAAATGCTCCCGAAACCCCCCAGGGTCTAATGTGGTTGCTGTCGGGTATCTCTATAGTATATATGGACGGATGGCTTCTGGCCACGGAATGTTGAAGTCTTAGACGTTTCGTTTCAAGGTGATGTTGAGCAATCCAAGGTAAAGTTATGAGTTGTATGGGGGGAACGGGTCGAACATATAGGTATTGTACCGTTCCAGAAAAAGGTATTTTACTAACAAGACTAGAACCAACGGAGGGGGTTTCAAGGCGGGTGTGTCGAGACCAAATATAGCGAGCCAAGTAAATGGCACTTGTGAGGAATTCCCGTGTGGGTCCGAGGTCCTCTTTCTGTTTTATGCGGCTAGCGCCCAGAAGAGAAAACTAGTGATGTACTTTTGGTAGGGCAACGGTCGAGGTGGTGCCCAGCACCGAGGAGCCTACTAGCACCGCCTAGAAAGTACGTATGCACCTGTAGGGTGGGCGGGCAGGTATTATGCTTAGGTCGGGTGGGCCACTTGACTTGACAATGACTCCCTACGAAGTAATGACCCTTTCCGGCTCTAGGGGGGGTGGGGGGGTGTGCAAATTGGAGAGAACGGTGGCTTCATTTAAACTCTGGGCGGATCCGTCAGGCTCCAACGATGGCTACATGCAAGTAACGAGTATGAACCTTGAGAAGGGGGGTGTACGTGTTATGGTATATTAAGTTAAAAAACTGTGTTCCAGCTATTCCAATTGTGCGGTCTAGCTCTAGCTTCTACGGTTTCCGGTGGGTTTCTTTTTTATCAGGAAAGTAATGGTAGAACAGCGAAGACCCTAGACGGACTGCTGGAGCGTCCGGTCCGAAGGGCGAAGGGCGAAGGCAGCAGAATTCCTCCTATTGTTGACTCATAGATCGACCGCTCCCGAGATTTGTCTTGTGAGAAGAGCTGCACAGAGCGAATAAAGTTGGGCATGTGTCCCTCAATCTTCCTTGCATGTCTACCCCGAAGGAGCAGAGGAGCACTGGCTGTTAGTCGGTTTGTTACACAAGCGGAAGAGGTCCAGGGGCAGAGTCTATGATGGGCTTTCTCAAAATTTCTTCGATTGGACGAGAATTCATATTCGAGCATCGAGATCCTTCTAGCAGCGGGTTTCATAGCCATCCAGAATGCACACAAAGCATTTCTATGGGGAACGTGGATCTATGATCGCCTTTGAGCTGTGGGATTCTAGCCAGCTCTCCCTACCGGTAGTTATTGGTCTAGGGCTCAGACGACCTGGCAACGTGGAGACAAGGGGGGGATGGGGTCGCATTTAACTCAGTTTCAGATTCTCGAAGCTCCGATTTTATTTATCGACTCCCTCGTGCTAGCGTATAGTGTACGAAAGGGGAATACTGTGACCATAATTCATGTGCTTTCGTGCACCTGTTACATCGCCATAATGAATAACGTGAGTTCATTTATACACCCCTTGTAAGTGAGGTAAAAGAAACATGCATGTGTATGCAATCGGTGTCCCACTGAATGCCTCCGGACAGCCCCTGAAATATGATGAGATAGGCTGATGTAGGAAGATGACCTCTCTCGGTAATGTGCCAACCTTAAAAGATTAGAAGATGAAATGATCAGATGTTCATGAGACGTAAAAAAAGTTAAACATCAACCAATCACGACCGCAGACTCCGCGAAGCCCACCCAGCGTTGGTATGCACTACGCACGTAGAGCGCAGGGGCGTGCCCCCCCCCAATCGCAACACCGACAACTGCATTATACCGATTATACATGGTAACATGTGGAAGGAGTGCGGGCGGTGCGTGGCCATGGTTACTATGGTAGACAGAGGAACCTCGGCGAAGAGGTTGCGTAAACATATCAGGCTTAGCTCCGCGCTGACGCCTTCTCTCCCCCCCACGATCGCGATCCCTCAGCCAAATCCTCGATCTGGGTCGTTCCTCTTGGTGTGGTGACGATCGTTCCAGCCATCCGGAGATCTGAAAAACAGCACCTGGGTCATTGGTTGCTCCTCGACGCCAACCGGACCTCCTGATCGATTTGCGACGCACAAGATGGGAAAGTAAACAGTGCCAGAGTTTCCCATGTAGGCATTTCGTGCTTCTCTATCACGGGTCGACCCGTTGCGGTCGGTCTACTAAGTAGCTTTAATTAGTTTTCGATATCCGATGCGAGCTATTAGGGATATAAGAATATGTGCTACGGACTTCAATCTCGCCCCAAGGGCATCATGTACTGTCGATGCCGTCTGGCTCTGTGGACTCAACATTATACATTATTGAGTCAATAATGAACGTGTATGAATGACGAGGAGCCGCGTCTTCGACATGAAACCACATGCAGTACTAGTTGGCTAGCATGAATCAGCAAGATGACTGTACCAGGCTGTGCAAGGATGCGGCCATATGTTCTTTTGGTCGCCGCCATTTCATAAATCCGAATACCGACGGATCGATTATTCATGTCCACGGACTCCGACCTGGGCGAACGTGCGAATGAATCCCGTCGCGATGTCGCTCTCCTGGGGAGACTTTCCCATCATTGAGATGAAGAAAGTCACACAATAACTGCTGCGACAACTATACGTGGTAGGATCCGCATTCTCTGTTCATCTAAGACCAATCTCTATCGTCTGTGCGTGGTGTCTGCATTGATACACAAATCAACGTAGCAACAGCAGCAGCAACACCGGATGCGGCGTTGTGAGAAGCGCCAACTTCGGTTTCGTGTTTATTAGTTGAGCGAATTTCTTTAAGATACCTTACTCCCTGCATCCCGCTGGAACGAGGCTATCCCCGAAGTAACTAACATGCGCACGCCTCGACCTCAGCAAACGTAGTCGTGTAAGGTTCCGGAAATGATCAACATGCTGAAGTCAGAACTTCAGGGTCCAGCCCCCCGCCAAAGTTATGCACCAGCGATCGGGTTACTGCTTTTAGTTCTGTGGATGCCCCGGCCCCCCGACAGCCCTCTCTGCGTTCCAGATCGCGGATCAGCGCTTCTAGAACCTCTGACACGCGTAAATTAAAATCCCTAGCCGGGTTTTGGCCTCGTACGCCCCTACGGCAAATCAGGCCGCCCACGAGGCTGAGATAACTCCCGTGCGTTTTTGACATGACAACACGCCTAATAGTTTATTGACCGGCAGATCCGGTTGACCGACTGATAAAATTTCTCGGCTCCCTAGTCTCGCACGTACGGGATCGCGGCAGTTACCCGCAGCATTGACGTTCTAGAAGTTCCCGAAACCGCACGGTTTCCTATCCAGGGGCCCCTTAAACTCGCACAAATACCGGAGTACACCCGAGGAAGACGAGCTTCTCCGCTGTTAATAGCCGACGAGAATGCCGATAGATAGGGTCGCAATATACGAAGCTGTCCGAAGATTTTATCGAAAACTCGGGATTAGTAAGCTGCCATATTCTAGGCTCCAGTTTGGAAGTGTAGACTTGCTCACGTGTTAACACTTCCCATTGCTCGAGGTTGGAAAATTGATTATTAATTCCCATTTGACGAGCGTTAGCCGGCTCAAGGAATTATGAACATTAGCGCGTAGCTCTTTAGGCGGTGTCTCGACTCCTACTTCACTCCACGAAACGCGGTGCGGCGGGTTGAGATGTTCGCTCCGGATCCATTAGAATTCCCGTATACCTAGCCTCAGCTTCTCCTTGATCTTCAGCGATTTTGCGTTGGCCGTCTATCCGCGCTAAAAATTCCTATAACTACCTGACGTGTACGTACCAGCCAAAGATGGTTTTCTGTTACACATGCGCTGGCATTTCCCTGTCGCCGCAAAGTGGCATCATGTGTGTGGGAGACGATGTGGCTACGAAGGACACGCATTGAAACTGCAGTGCAGAACCAAACTGGTATATCCAATTGTAGTAGGGATGAAGCTCTCGGGTCTTCCGAAGTATATCGTAAATTCTTTTTCGTAGAAACGAGCTGAAACAGACGAGGCGTGTGAGCCGTCACGCCCTATCGGTCGCCCTAAGTTCCAAAAATAGAAACGCAAAGACGCTACGTATTAGGAAACACGATCCGTATATCGACCCAATACGGGACTCGTGTCCATTAATATCTACGTTTTCTCGATAATCATTTGAAAGTACCTCCAGGGTTTACTAACAACTTGTTGCCTGCGCTTGTCTCTCTTTGTGGCATTTGATATCGAGTCTCAGGTGACTCGTCCTCTAGGAGGTTGACCCGTCCCGAGTAAACCCCGTTTTAAAGTAGCAAATTATCAGCAGTATGCACATTACAAGCCGCCCGTATATAGAGCACAGCCAGTAGGGTTACACCCTCAACATAGAAGCAGCCCGGAATCTCTGAAGCGGGAGTTCGCCAAATGAGCGATGCATAACAATGTCTCCCTCCAGCGCCTCATAATATGAGACCGACCTGCTCCGATATGGCTTAGCACTTAACCCTATAGTAGGGGAATTATCTGATAGGCCTTTCAACGTGGGCCGTCTAACGTGCTCTCTTCTAGCCGTGCTCTCTTCTAGCCGTGCTCTCTCAGACCGCATCAGGGGTTTTAACTTGCATAACTAGACCAATTGATCATGGGCCTCTGCTATATACCCTGATGGCCGAACATAAAACGTAAATCAAAGGGGCGGCACCTGGGCAAGACGATACTTCTAGTGCCTAACATCTCTTTTTTTTTTTTTTTTTTTTTTTTTTTTTTTTTTAGCATTGTTTAGAAGACGTTCGCTTATAGCATGGCGGGAGCAGACGCTTTTCCTCTGCTAATTTCGAGTCTTGAGTCCTATGAGGACCAGAAAACGACTTAGATCATACATTCCTACCGTGACCTAGCTTTCAGGAGGGAAGAAATACGCTTTCTCTACAACTCCATAATCGTGTCTCAGATTCGATATATTAGCTAACCTCGTCTAGTGGCACTATTCGAAGCTCCCTCATATTCGGTCTTGCAGCACCCACATAACGCTTAAATGTTCGTAAGTTCTCAAGAACGGGCAGGGTGGCACAGCTGACTTCCTACATCCATTCCACTTCAAATCACCCACGCAGCGGCCCTGTGCGGCCGGCTTTGTTCTGTAGCTTGACGGGCTCCCAACATTGGCACAAACTTTGAGATTACTCTACGACGCAGCGTACTTGACATATGAACCGATACAGTTACCCGGCAGTAGGCTGATCTCTTCTTCCCGAATTAGCGGCTCCTCTGTGATGAAACCTACTCTTGATTGAAGAATGTAACACATCTATTAGCTAAACAACAAGACTGGGGCTGTTTATGACCTTCAGGAACGATCAAGTCCGTTATCCGGGAGCGTTTACTTCACTCCTCTCTTGCTTGTCCAGCTTAAGCTCGTAGTAAAGCCTAGATTTGACCTGGATGCAATGCATCTATCAAATCACAGGAATCGGTTTACAGGATTTTTAAGCCCTTAACTGCTATGTTCGGTGTGAAACGATGTTCAGTGCGGAGGACACTATATATAATATGATGTACATGGTTGTTATTGTCCTTCAGAAGAAGAACAGGTTAAGGGAGTGGCTTCCCCAACATATAGTGGTAAGGCAGGTGATGTCTACCCTGACCTGACAGCATCTTTCGAAAGATGTAGTAAACGTCAAGATACACATCTACAGTCAACAAAGCCAAGCGGACACCATCTATATTATTTCAAGTCGTTAGTATCCAGCTACGCGTCTAGACTCAGCAAGGGCCAAACAGACAACATCTGTATTCGTCCGGGTCTTACGTATCCGGCTACTTTTGCCTCATGAAGTCTACATCCCTGGCCACATTTACATCGCAAATACCGAGATACCATCTTCTCTGCTCATCCGGGATCCCTCCACTAAAGTCGTCTAATATTTGCTGACGCATCCACTTCCCCCTGCTCCGCCCGCAGTTGATACATGAGGGACAGCTTTCGGCCTTTCACGTATCCATGCACCGAGGCAGGAACAGAAATTGTACTGGGACACGCAATACTATCGCGAGGCTCAGGCCGTGCGATCTGCATGGAGGCGAAACCATAGGCGAAGAGGGTGACGGCATAAATGGAGACTATCGCGGCATGAATGGAGCCAATGGATACCTCAGCCATTGTGGAGCCACAAGCGGAGGGGATGAGGGCTCAAGCGGAGAGATGACTATAGCGGAGAGCGCGACGGCATTAACTGAGAGCATGACGGCATTAGTAGAGACGATGAGGGCTTAGGCGGAGAGATGAGAGCTTAAGCTCAAGCGATTGAGGCAGAAACGGAGATCATTGAGGCGTAAACGGAGGCCATTAAAGTCCAATACTTTGCTGGCTGGCCGTGGTATCGTGAGTTGGGTGACGCTGCGTTGATAGTTACGATAAGAGAGTATGATATCTTTAGCTGTACCTGCGGACGGGTGCTATCGGGTCAGCCAACACAGGTATAACTTACCTTACCCGTATATGTTAAGAAAGCGACCCACCTAACCTGTTCTTCTTCCGAAATGCAATGATAACTATATGGAGAAAATTGGAAATCATCTGTATGCATAAGTGTTGTGCTCATCGCAGTTAGGTTTTCCTGTCTATCTTATAGATTACTTTCTCATAATACCTGTACTATTTAATTCCGCCGCCCCCCCCCACATGAAGGAGAAGATCGTCACCGGCAGCATTGTTTCATCCAGGGTTCATGCGAACCGACTTGACCATGTCGGCTACTACCAGCACTGCGATGAGGGCGACGGTGAGTAGACACGAGATACAAGTCGATGAAAAGAGGCTGGCAACGTTCCGGCGGTAACGCCCGGATGTGGGGGCCATAGCAAAGTCGACTGGGATGAGAAGTTGGATATCAGCCGCACCGGAGAGGAGTCCGCGCCCCCCGGTGCAGGTCCGTATGCTGCCCCTTTCCGAAATACCCACTCTAATCTGCCCACTATGATTTGCTGACTAAGATAGGAGACATCGGCAGGACCGAGACCATGCTCGGGGGAAGATCTCGGCTCATCATTACAGTTGCCCCGGTGATGCTACATGATCTGTTCACGGGTATACGAGGCCCCATATTTCCTTGATTGTAGGATGATTTCCTACTAGTTTCAAGGGGACACTAATTTACCCCAAAATCTGGTTTTGGTGGAGCGGGCCGACACGATACCGGTAGGTATCAGGAACTCAGGTTACCTTCAGAAGCGCGTCTACCACTGTTCGCCATAATTTGAACACGTTAACTCCTAGACGGGAGTTGGAGAAGGAAAAAGCAGGTTGTCAACCATGTCATCCCGGCCAAATACCCTTCAAACCTGGAGGCCATGGGAAAACAACTTGTTTTCGCGGACACCCCACGAAGAAACACAACCCATGAACCCAACGCTCGATATTCAAATGTGGAGGACCGTTCTCTGTTTGTACTGTCGTGGGCCCACGCTCGACCTCGAGAGAGACGTGGCGGTCCGTATCATTAGCGTCGTGTCCGCCGGGGTCGGGATTCCTGGGCTGTGACGAAGTGAACACGAGTGCCGACCCGTGATCGAACCTCTCGGAGGAGCCATCGCCCCATACGAAGATTGCTGTATACTGGTCTTGTTCTTCGAGTCTCCCGAGCCGCAACACCTTGCCCTCGCGGATCGCGCTTGCTACCTCCGCCGCCATCTTGAGCACGTAGTTCTCGCCGAATCCGAACGGTTCGTTCCCCATGGCGTCCTGGCGCAGGTAGTTCTTTATTTGGCTTGCTAGAACCTTGCTTTCGTGGGAGGAGTTTAGCTTCCGGCAGAGTTGCGTCAGGAGCTGCTGTTCTTGCGGGTCAAGCGCGCCTCGTACGGCTCTTACCGGCGAGAGCTGGTCATTAAACTGAGCCATCCGGATAGTCGGGCCAAGCTTCCACAGATGTCCACTGGTGAGAATACCGGCTTCGGTAAGTGTCACCTTGATGAACCGACAGCCTTTGTTAAATGTCTGGCTGCGCTCGTCTTGCGGGGAGGAGAGTCCATCGAAGGACTGTGCCTTGAGGAATCCCGAGACAGTCATGCCGGACACCGGACGCAGGCTCGGTCGCCCATTGTGGAGAATCTGGCCGTTCAAGAGGCACATGGCCAGCATCGACAGGCTGAGGCTGTGGTCTTCCTCATGCAATTGCTGTATATGAAGGCGTACTGGATAGCTGCAGCAGTTAGCCACGATGGCAAGCCGATCCCACGGGTTGCTGACGCCTCTCCTTTCGACGTCGGCTATGATGGCGGGGGCCATGGACTCCGAACCTTTCAAGAGGACCGCGTATCTTCCCGCCCTGGTCGTAATGGTTCTTATCGCCCACTTCTCTTCGGGCGTTTGGGACTCGGCCCGCCGGAATGCCTGGCAGAGCCTGGTCGCCTCGTCGGAGAACTGGACCGAGCTGATGCACAGCTCGCCCGGGATACCGCCGAAGATTCGGTATCTCCGTTTTTGTTCATCCCAGGAAGGTGGATGCGAGATGAGTAAATTCATAGCCTTACCCCCCTTGTAGTTCTCCTGGAAGGTCCAGGCTCGCCGCCACCAGAGGTCGCTCGTGATCTTGTGTAACAGCAGCAATGCGTCCCTTGCCCGTCGACGGCTGGCGTTCTCCTCCCTGTAGTGTCCAACGACAAATCTCCCTTCCAGGATCTCGTACAGGAGCTGTAGTTCGTAACGGGATTTGATAGGCCGGCCCAGCAGTGCGAGGGGGTAGGCACTCTGCTTATAGACCCAGTCCATGGACTGCAGGCCCTTCTTCTTCCTGCTGCATTCCTTGTGCCTGCAGGAATGCCTCTTGCAGGTCTTCTGTGGGATGCTGTGCCTGTCGATCCATAATAGTTTCACGTCCTCGTAGCGCATGTATTTCGTTACGCGCTCGAAGACACAGTTCCGAACGGGGGATTTATAGCAGCAATTCCGACTTCTGTCCTGGACGCCGTACCCACCGCTCGTTCCGTCTTCGTCGTCGGACGGTTCCCAGGTGTACGATAATGCGACGTATCGTCTATCTTCCCATGCGTTGGTCCGCTGCCGGAATAATATACTCCGGTTATCATCGATTTTGAAGCATTCGAGGCCGTTGAGGAAACGGAGGAAGTCCGATTGTTGCGCTTGGTGTCGCTGGATGTCAACGAGGAGTGAGACGATGGGCTGTCGGTGGTGCTTGGCAATGTCACGCAAGGAATGCCTCGAGTCATCGCCGTCCATTTTAAGTTATAACAGGGAGCTTGGCCGAGAGTGAGGTCGACGTTCGATGGGGAAGAATCGAGCCAGGTAGCCAAATAGAGCAACGTCGTAGAAAAGTGCCTGGCTCGCCATATGAAGCTGTTATAGGCACCATATGCATTGATATGATCTCCAAGATTTAGCAATCTGATGGCCCTAGTGGGGTATTTACGATGCGACGCTACCTTTGCGGGACGGCCATTTAAGGGGTTGGGCCATAACGGAGCCTTTAGCTACCGCTTAGAGAGTGAGAACAGTCCTGGAAATGGAATCAATAACCGACTACTGGTGGTAACACTATGTCATTATTTTGCCTTCGTAGTTAAGCAACTGGCAATTATTGGTAATGCGCTTAGTGATTATGATACAACCAAGGCCACGTCCAGATGATAGCGACAGTTTCCTGGGCGTATAAATCTGGCCGGTGAAATCTGGGGCGCCGTGAACAATAGTCAGAGTAACCCGCATGAGTTATGGAATGATATCCATCTCACATACATCAGAACCCTCGTCAGTTCACGGCGAAGCTCTCCCCACCATACTCTGATCCCTTACTTGTTCAAAAGGCCATTAAACCAGACAAGCCCAGCCACATATGCAGCCAACCCCAGGCCTACAGTAAACCCAACCAGATACGCCACCACCCTTACCTCATCCCCTCATCCTAGCGCCTAGTCGGCGGCGCAGCGAAGACAGTATTAATCTGCGTCGTCTCGACAGGACTGCAATTGCCACCGTCCCCATTGGCGCTGACCCTCCTCGTCCTGCCTGCGACCCTGCCAAGGGCGCCCGCTAGGGACGGCCGGCCGGCTGCGGCTCCGGCGCGCTGCTGCTGCTGTCGCTGCGGCACGTCCCACACGGGCGTCTTTTGCTGGTGCTGCTCCCACGCGCGGCTCAGCAGGGGGCTGGCCGTCGACCCCGAGGTGGGCGAGGCGTACGTGGTCTCGGGGGTGCTGATCGCCGATGCGCCGTTGCCGCCGGGCGCGTAGTCGGCCGGGTTGTACGGCTTCATCAGGGGCAAGAGCTGCGCCGTGCTCATGGTGCTGACCGTGCTCGGCGGCGCGATGTCGTCCTCGACAGTAGTGGGCGAGAAGAAGTGCGCCGCCTTGGGCGACGTGGAGTAGTGTATGTGACCTGGGAGTGCTGGGGCGGTCGTCGTCGTTGCGATGCCGTGCAGTGCCAGGTCCTTGTTACCTAGCCTGTAAGACGGCTGGGTGTCTGAGCTGGGGTTCCGCATCCGCCACATCGACGGTGATGACGCCATAGGTGAGACGGGCGAGACGGAGTGTAGCCCATGTGCGGCTTGATAGCCTTTCCCCCCTCCCGCCACCCTCTCGGACACTGTTCGGTGGAACTCGGGCGACCGCGGTGATACGGAAGTCTGGCAGCGGAACGATAACGGCGAGGCGGGACCATCGCGGAGCTGCGGTCCCATGCCAGATGACCGGTTGCTCTCGAGGCGAAGGCGAATGTTCCGTCTCTTACGGCAACGGACGAACAGAAAGCCGGCTATCGCAAGGACAACTACGACGGCGCCTATAGCTATACCCACCATCGTACCCATTGGCACAGCAGCCTCGTCATCGTCACCAGCATCAACAGCCGGATCAATCTCGCCGATTTTTGTCTTGGAGAAGACCGTGTCGTTGAGGCCTAATAGTGTGCCTGCAGCCGGCCGTTGTTTGCATCCTGCATCAAGTGCGATGAAGTCTGCCAGCGAAGTTAGCTCGCGACCCAAAGAAGGATGTTCCGGGGGCCCCTAACAGTTGGCGAGATAGTCCTGATCGTCAGAAGCGGCGACACAGGCTAGGCATTTCTCGACCGCTGGGCCGGCCATAGCCTCACCGGCAGCCGAGCAATAGGAGTAGTCCGGTTTGCTGCCCTTGAGTTGGTCTTCCGTCAAGGCGGTCTGCAACTCCCCGCAAGCTGTCTCCGTAGAGCAAGGTGTGGATGCAACATCGTTGGCGTTGGGATAGCCGAAAATGCAGTAGTCGAACGTGTATCTGAGATTATCTAAGGGCCGGCTGTCAGACATAGTGTACGATAAAGGAAGAAAGGCCCACGCACATAGGAACCAGAGCTGGTCGTTCTCGGAACCCTGAGAAAAGGTACTGCCTTGAAGGCAGCTGATACACCTCTGGAACTTCTGGCCAGCCGGGGAAGTCGTGTACTTCGAGTCGTAACACGTTATGTCCTTATTTTTCGTGTTCGATGAATTGGGGTCGGAGAAGTCGAGGTCGTTGGAATCGACACAAAAAGAGGCGCAAGGGGAATTCGGCGTGGCCTGCAGAGCTGTAGTGTACCGTGCAACGAGTGTGAGAAGGGAAATAGATTGTAAAACGGCCATTTTGCCTGGGTATCTTCCGAATAGCTATCTGAAACTATGTGCTGCACAGGGGATCGAATGACGGTTGAAACAGCGATATTAAAGATCGGAGCGAGTCGGATGTATTACAAGGTCATATATCATTAACTACCAGCCAGCTGGAAGAGAAAATGAGCTACGCTCTGGGACACGAAGGGAAAGTCGACGACTCTGAAGAGAGCGAAATGCCAAAGATAGATCGAGAGCACGAAGTTCCGAGAAAGAATGTGGGAAGACCTGCACGATGTTCGGGGCTGTGAAAGTGATATAGCCTCCCGAGGGTTGCTTCACCGTACCTTAACTTAGACCTCCCCACAGAGTATGCCGGTTGAAGCGGCCATAGGTTTGACTACAATACCGCTGAAGTCACTTCATCACACACCGGGAACTGGGCGTGATGGCGCAAGGCGCGTGTGCGTTCGACAGCTCGATGGTAATATCCTGCCGCCGAGACTATCGATACCCACCGAAAAGGTAGAGAGGCTTTCCCCGTTTGCCAGAAACGGTAGAGAGCATATCACAAAAGGGACAACTCTGGGGTGCACCCAGGAGTGAGAGACCAGTCAGGTAAGCCCCAGCCCAGTGCTCACCATTTTCAAGCGCCGTTGGTTTGACCAATTCGAGGCAAAGAGCGGCTCTGAGTGGTCGCTAAATGGGCCGCTGGCGGCAATCAACAATGGCCAGGCCGATATCACGGCAGCCCGAACCCTTGGCTCGAGCAAGCGACCGCCTCAGACCTACCCGGGCTGCATGAACCAATGAGAGACATAGTATGCCTGTCGGTAAATGGAATACCATCTCCAAGACGGTGCTTCTGCCGGGAAGAGTATAAGGAAACAGTCTGCTATATTCACTGCACGGGAGTCCGAATTGCGTTCATCATCCTCGCAGGACTGGGTATTTCTACCGAAACGTACTTGGAATTCTGTTCGGCAAAACCCGGCATCAATAAGAAAGCAAGAAACAAGTGACACCATCGAGAAACCCGTGCTCCCAGAACCTGCTCCTGGGTAGGATGCAAGTAATGAAGATGGGAGGAGATGTGACGGTGATGGAGAAGGTTGCATGCAGCTTGCAGGATTGCTGGGCGCTTATTTTTAGCCCTAACGTTAGTGTGAGTGTGGCGGTACGCATAGCCTGGCCTGTGCTTCCCATTACCAGTGCAATAGTGTACTGCAGAAAGATCGTCAGAGTGGGAGTAGCCAAGACCATCTTTGCGCCTCCGCGAGCGTACGACCATGTCACGGTCGGCTCTCTATCATGTATAATCCTACTCGTCGGACTCCGCCGGTCATCTCATCTTGCGATATGGACTGCTTAACGTTCGGTTTGATAACCAGATCTGCCGATTGCTTATTCGGGGAAGGCTTTCATTGGACGAAGTGCTGAATAGACGCAAAAGCCGCTCCCCCTATATACCGGGAAGGAGGTGATTCGCCGCGTAGGCGCACTGCGTCCATCAGGAAAATCTTACTGAGCAGGAGAATGGCTAGACAAGTTGAAGATAGTATTGTCTGTACACGAAATGGGGGGAAATGGTAGGAAATCATCGCTTGAGAGCTCACGCAGCCCTTGATTGCAACAAACCGAGCACGTGCATTCCTTCCCGGATGCCACATTATGTCCAAATATCAAACTTGTGAATTGGGCCCCCGAGCGTCAGTGGCGGTGGCGTAGTTGGTCCTGTAGCCGGCGTCGCGGAAGCGGCCGCTGCTGAAGAACAGGACGTAGAGCCTCGCGCGGGTGCCCAGGAGGCTGGGCTCCTCAACGAGCGGGCCGTCGACGCCGTCATCTTGGTCCAGGATCACTGCTGCCAACCCCCCCCCCCCGGGGGTCGCGGCGTCCGCGGCGTCCACCTCCTGCAACATGATGGGCGTCGGGTGCGTCGGCGGGTCCTCGTTGCCGCATGCCCCGCCGTTGCCCAGGCTGTTCCCGTCCACCTTGTACACGACGTAGCGCCGGCCGCGATGTTGCACGCGAGCGGGTTATCCGCGGGCGCGTTGTATTGCATGAGGTAAGAGCCGTTGTCGAGGCGGTGGACATCGGGGGCCCAGGTGAGCCGGCCTGTTGCACAGGGCGCTGGGGTGGGGAGGGGATCGTGGCCCGCGAGGTGCGCCCGGGGCCCCGCGGCCGATGGCGCGTAGGCCGCTTGCACCTGCTTGCCGTTGTCCTCCGTTGCGAAGGCGTACCACTGCCCGTCGACATCCCGGATGACCGAGGAGTCGGCGGAATCCGCGTCGAAGACCGGGTCGTGGACGGACCTCCCGTGGACCGCGAGACGGGGACGTCCGTCCTGGTACTGGACCGGTACGCCGGAGGCGATGGGGCACGTGAAAAGCGATAGCAGCAGTTTAGACCGCAGTAAGGCGTCTAACAGGGAGAGCCCCATCATGGTCAATGGTGCCCGCAGCTTATCCGCTAATCAGAGGCTTTAGAGCTCGCGAGAATTGGACTAGAAGAACAAAGTTTCGCAGACACGGAAACCACAAGCCACGGACTTCATGTACGCGTAAGTCAAGCTGAGAATATATGTTGATCCTAATGAGGGCGACGGAGCGTTCCTCTCTCGGCAGGTAGAAAGCTTACCGACTTATATGAGAGGATCTCCCTTCGACGAATTCGTAAGACTTCCTCGCCAGCTCGCAGGGAAAATGGCATGAACCTTATCTAAGACCCATGCTCAGGGGCTGGGTGACTCGCATATGCACCGTCTACTATCGTGGTAGCCGAGAAACGGACGTCCAGTGTCGATGCACGTTTGATGATGAGAATAGACATTTCCCAAACATGTCGTATATATCGTAGCGAAAGAGGAACACCTTCGTGATGGTGTTCTTTAGGATCGAGGGATCTGGTTTCCAGATGTCTTTTCCAAAGTCGTGTCTCCTCTTTAGTTCGCTCCTGCTGTTGCTTGAATTCGGGGGAAGAAAAGCAAGACCTTTATGAACCATACGGCCACGAGGCGTTCCCGACGTCCTCGTCCATGTGTGTGTTATACCACCCCAATCCATTCCTTCCAGTAATCGGTGAGACATTGCTCGACCGCGTGGGTATGTATCCATGACGTCCTGACGCTGTGCCATATTCGCAACAAGCATGAGCAACTCTACCGGGAGGGCCTACCCCAAACCAACCTCAACCGCACCCACTCCCTCAAGCACGGGCGGCTACTCGTACGACACCAGTCGATCAACCCCCAAAATGCCAGTCATCTCAAGTACCTATTAGGGCGCTGAACAAAGGAATGAATGTGCTGACAGTAGAACAAGGCCTCCGTGATACGGCTGAGGCGTACATATACTAAGAACGCGTGTACTCCGCAAAAACGGCTCGGTCGACCTCGGGAAATATACTCCTATCTCCCCTCGAACAGTTACATCGCTGATGGCTGTGGGTGCCATTCCGCGGGGGGAGGAAGATGCAAAATATAAAGACTTCGGGATTGCCTCCTATCTACCCGGCGAGACGCCCCACGCATCCCCTGTTTCCGGGAGACGGATGCCAGGAGGAATAGTGCACATGCCACTTGACTAAGTGGTTGTATGTGAATGTTCCAGCTGGGGATGTTGACAAGCCCCCGTTTTAGGAATTAAGTACCTGCCCAGGCTCTTGATCTATTTAGACACATTAACCCACCCCGGTCGGACAAAGTCAGCCTCGTAGATCTGGCAGTGTTCAAGACCCCGTGTATGTCAACCACAGGCACACACCCAACACACCTAGCTCATAGCAGTAATTCCACACGGAATGTCAATTGCCGCCTGGGACATATTCAGACACAACGAATTCCCCCTTATCTACCTGACTATGAACTCGTGACAGAACATTATCTCGTCCGTATCTAACAAGTAGCAGCCAGTATTCGGGTTGCCTTCGCCTGACAAGAAAAAAAAGTAGAGAAGAAGCCGGAACGCCTATTTTTCCTGACCAGCACTGGGTACGACACAGCCGAAACGCCACCAACACGCGGAGATGAAGGAATCATGCATGCACGCAATTAGGTTGGAGCCCCATTTGGTATCAACCGAAGCCATATACTAGAAAACCATGCCCGCGTCCGGATCGGTGAGCCATCTAGTTCGAGTCGTCGGCATCGGTCTTGCCGCCCATCGAAGCCCGCTTCGCTTCCTTGGCGGCCTTCTTCTCGGCCTTCCGGCGTTTGCGTTCTGCCTTCTCCTCGGCCGTCTCACCCTCGTGCTTCTTCCGCTTCTTCTTGTCGTCGTCGGCTGCGGGTGTCGAGTCCGCAGCGGGCTTCTCGTTCGTGACAGGCGTCGGGGCGGTTGTCGGAGCCTCGGTCATGGTAACATCAGGAGCGGGTGCTGCTGCGACACCATCGGCAGGCGCGTTGTAGTCCTTGTACTCCTGGGTCCACTTGGCGGGTGTCTGTTCGTTGGCGCGACCGAATTTATCCAGCTTTCCGGATGCCTTGAGCTTCTTCTTCTCCGTCGCAGTAGGGCCGAGACCCCATCTCCTGGGGTACAAGTCTCGCTCCATGATACATCGCTTGACCTTCGCAACCACACCGTGATCGCAGGATGACATTTCGACAGTTGACATCTGCGCAATACCGAGGGCAATAGCTTCACCCTTGGTGGTCATCAAGACGACCTCTTCGCCCACTTCAATACCGGCCTCTGGAGATAATATCAGCATTGGCTTGCAAGCGCAGAGGTAAGAGCAGCATACCGTATCTGAGTAGACCGGGGATCATAAGTTTTGCACCGTAGCAGATAGCATTGACGGTGCTGTCCTTGACCACAACACGCTTGTAGGAGGTCAGGAGGGTCTCAAGAGGAGCGATAACCTGTCGAAGGTATGACTCGTCCCTGGTGTTGTCGTACATCCATTGAGCATCCAAAACATCGTGTAATGTCACGAGATCCTTGGTCTCGTCCATAGCACCACTTCGCACTCGTCGAAGCTCCTGCATGTGCGCACCAACACCGAGTAGAAGACCCAAGTGGACGCAAAGGGTCCGAATGTAGGTTCCGGCTTCGCAGGAAACCCAGAATACACCGAGATCTGGGAGAAGGAGTTAGCAAGAATAGAGGGCAGGTGGGGCAGGGCCCAACATACGTCTGTCATTGTCAAACTCGATGAGCTTGCTTTCGTGGATAGTTCGGATACGGAGCTGTCGCTTAACGGCCGAAATCAAGGGCGGTCGCTGGAAGAGAGCGCCGGTCAACGTTTCGAGCGCGCGCGCAAACTGGGCCTCGCCACCGGGAATCTTGTCGTGGAATCGGATGACAGCGACGTATTCCTTTCCGGCGCCCTGCTGGGACTTGACAAGTCGGGTGGCGCGGTCGACGCAAACGATCAAACAACCCGTGACCTTTGGGTCGAGAGTTCCGCTGTGGCCCGTCTTCTCACATCGCAGAATGCGCTTCACCCAAGCGACGACCTCGTGGCTCGAAGGGTTGGAGGGTTTGTCGAGGTTAATGACACCGGAGGAGATGTACGACTTGAGATCGCGCTTCAAGGGGCTGCTACCGTTGGGGATGGGTGTGAAGTGTCCCGTTCGCACAAGCACTGTTTGCCAATGCCTTATCAGCATCTGGGACGATCAACCGTATCATACAAAGCATCTTAGACTCGGGGCACACGTACGCTTATCCCAGTTCTTCAAGAGGAGCGGCCAATTGCTGGTGTCGAGAGCTGGAGTCACTGCCGTCGGCTTGATGGAGTAGTCATCCACCGCCTTCGCGTCCTGGGTGGTCATTTTGAAATATGGTATACAGCACCTATTTTATATTCCTCCAAGGGAGCACAACAACAATGTCGGCTATGGATGGACTTGATTGATGCTGGATTCGACTGACGGGTTTGTCTTCGGTCTCGTGCGGTCGACTTGGCGAGATTGGAAGAAAAAATTCAAAATCTGAAGGGTCGACAAGCTCCAAATTTTTTTCTGGATGCTCTGTGGGGCAGAGGCGACCGCGAACCGTGCTAAAGCCACAGAAGCCTAGCCTACTGTACGTTGGTATGGCGCTTGTGCGGGGAGCTGGAGCTTCAGCCACAACGCCTCTGTGCCACAATGGCCTTTTCGTTCTCTGGCTCTTATCTGGGGAGCTAATCTGTCTGCGATAATACATGGGATTAATCTATGTATGCCTTTACGAAGGGACTCCACGGATTGAAAGACTGCTCACCCGACAACTGGCCACACAACTGAGCTTTACAGGAACCGTCGATTAAACCCCGGACGGGAATGGCGGTAGGGGGGTTCCCAGCCGGATACAAGGCTCTTCGGGTGTGGTGGGTTCCTTAGCCTTCTCGGCCGTCTTCTTCTTCAGCGCGTCAGCGATAACTTTGGGGAGTTGTCTAGGTGCGTGTAAATGCGTCTCTTGGTGGTTCTTCTGGAGGGTTCTCCTATTGGTGGTGCCGAGGGAAAGCATTGTCACTTTGTCTGTTTCTGTCGCAGGTCAATAGTTGATGGTCGAGAACAATGGGAACCTCGAGCGCTTCTAAGTTCATTTGTGTGAACTCGATGGCCGCCGACATGCTCATCACATGCCATTATTTAATTTATTCACGATCTCCCGGAGACTTATCATGCTGTGGAAGTGACAAGGAGCAAGGGGGCTTAGTATGTTGTCATCAGATACTCGTGAATCACAAAGTTCCAAATGCTTCTACTGCATAATGATTTTGCATCTCCCCGCACTTCAGCCTGAACCTGGTGCTGTTATTGAATGGCAACCACATATCCTCTGCTTAGCTCTCAGTCGAAGTCGAAGTGTTAACAAACAGCATTCAATTCGATGATAGCATTGCAGCTGAGTCAGCACCCATTACCAAGCATGCTCTCCGGGAACTTGAAACAGGTAGACATGGTGAGCAGTGGTTAGATACCTATCAAACTTTCATCTCGAGCTGAGATATCGCAGTGAACGGACATACGCTATGGCGGCGGCAAGTTTGAGATAAGTATGATTCACACCGTATTGAACGCGCTTAAATAATTCATGGTAGGTAGTATACAAAACGTCAATTGAACCAATTAGAAATCGGAGCAGCCTTCCCGTCGGGATTGAGGCTCTCCTAAACCTCCTCTCAAAGGAAGAAACTACATCCGTGACATCAAACCGTCTCCCAGCCTTTTTTGTAGCATCGTCATCTCCCCCCAACTAAACTTAGGCAATTGGTATCTGCCCCTACCGAAACTCCACGCGGGTATTACGAGATAAGATGTAAGAGAGATGCTGTAAGGAAACGACCGACGGGAAATGACTGTTCGACCGGGAGATTCTTCAGGTGGAAGGGCGTATGCCGTCGCCCTGTTCCGGTCGGTTGCCATTCAGTGGCGGGGACCCGTTCCTTCCGTATCCGGGATGGCTGAGCACCGGCGCATTTTGGTACTGTTCCGGGTGCACGTACGAGGGCTGAAGACTACCGGCGCCGCTGTTGACGCCCTCCTGCAGCTCGTACCCCTCGCTGCTGTCCATGTACGCATCCCTCCGCACATACGCCTCCCGCTGCAGGTCCTTCTCCTTGCCTTTGGCGTCAGGCCAGCGCTGGTCCGCGTCCTGGTAGGCAGTATCTGGGCTCAGCGCGATGCCGATATTCTGCCCCTTCTCGAGGGGCCATGCCATCATGGCGGCGGCGGCGCCGCCGCCCGGGCCCCCGACCGCGCTTACGGGGCTGTTGTACTGGGAGCTGTAGGGCGAGACGTAGCGCGGGAACGTGCCGTCCGTGGTAGCGGCGCTGACGGGCGAGTCACCCCAACCCCGCAGGGGGCGCTGACTGATGGGCGTCTCGAACATGTCGTTGCTGACCAGGGGGCTGGGCCAATTCTTGCGCTGCTGCTCGCGCTTGCGGAGGTACGCCTTCCTCTTCCGCTTCCCGTTCGTGACGACGCCGCACCCCACGATGACCAGGAGGGAGACGAAAGCTCCGATAGCAATTCCCGCGATCTGTCCGTAGCTAAGGATGCCAACGCGAGCGTCAGAAACGAACGTGGCTGTCGGCATCGCAGCACTGACGCTGACTTCCGATTCGGAGAAAATATTACCATCAATCGCGAGAGTCAAGCCCGGCTCGAGGCGTTCAGAACAGGCGCCGTCTAGGATGTGGATGACTAAGAACCGGTTAGCGAGGCAAGAAAGAATCATGGCAAAGCGCAACGTACAGTTGGAAAGGAAATGTCCGTCTGAAGAAGGCCGCAGGCACGCAGTGCATTTATGCACTTGCTGGAAGTCCCAATACGCGCAATAACTGTACATGGACCCATTTAGTGATAAGGAATTGACTTCTATAGCAGTTTTCAGTGGACCGCATGCCGTGCTGACCCGTTGGTTAATACCAGTTAATCAGGAATGGTTATAGAGCGACGGCCATACCTTGTGATACACGGATTGCTTCCCAAGGAACCCTCATTTGGATCCCCGAAGAGGCAGTGCGCCGTCGCATACCGTATGTTATCTATACAGACGCGTTAGACTCAGATGGACACGAGTGCACATATAAACGTGGAAACATACGGAGCATCGCGCCCAGGTCGGATTCCTGATTCACCTTCTCGCCGTACACGTGCGCGCTGCCGGCTTCGCAGGTGATGCATTGCTGGAAAACGATGCCAGCGGCCGCTAACGGGTAATCGCTTTCTCTGCACACGATGTCGTCGGGCGTGGTTGAGTCGAGAACATTTCCGCACAATGTTTCACAGGGCGAGTCCCTGGCCACCAGCAACGCAGATATGTAGCGCGCAAAGGCGCCGAAGGCGATAGTTGACCGTGTGAACCGCATTGCTCGTTCGCAGTTCGAAAAGGGGCGTCGCAAGGCCCTCTCTACAAAGGCCGTTCACTGCGTAGAGGCCAGGAGAAGCTTATCGAGATCCCTAGGTCGGATTGGGTGATAGTGGGTCGTCCTGGGTTACACTCAAACCACAGGTGCAAATAGCTGGTAGGATTCGGTTGTCCACCGTCGGCCGTCGCCCAGCTGCTGAAAATCTCCGAGAAGGGGGTATCAAGGCGGGATTGCTGGGCGTACATATAAGCGACACACCATCATTAGAGCCAGTGAAGATGTTGGGTACAACATGCAGTTTGGAGGAGACAAGATATCACATAGATCCGGCAGCGCATGAGATCAACACGCTGCGGCGTGATCCCAGGTCGGAAGTGTGATAGGGCTCAAGGACCCCAAGATTCCAGCTTTGTCACTGCCTGCAGAGCGAGATAGTGGAGACATGGAGGTCGATGAACCCCACGAATCGAGCGGCCCGAGAGGACGAAGGGCCCCTACGTACAGGATTAAGGTGGAGAGCAAAATGTGCCCATCCAGCCATCTTTCGTCCGCCCCCACCCGACCCCCGATGACTGGCTACTGATCTTGTCCAGTGGCGCATAGCGGATGGATTAGAGCGGCGTTACTGACAGGGGTCGCCTGCGGTTTTCTTACAGACGATGTCGAGAGTTAGCCAACGGGAGACCCGGAAAGTCCTGAAGCCACCGAGCCGATATGCAAGGGCTTGCACAATTTCACACAATGTGCCGCCAACGTCGATCGGCGATTGGGGGTTGGAATTGCTTGTCATCTCTCTAGTAACAGATATTAATCACGATCCAAAGAAAGTGCACTAAACTCGCTCGGTGTGCGACACTCCTTTCTCATCACGGGCGAGCCTGAGATGAGGCGGCAACCGACCGGTTGGTTGGCGGATGTAACAGCTTATTGAAAAAGAGAGTGGGAGCGATCGATTTAGTGATTCAAGCAAAGCATTTCTTAACACAAGTACAGCTGGGGGATCGATGGGCCCAAAGCCATCTATTTTGTTACCGAGCAGCGTCCCTATTCCAGATTATAATCTTCTTCATCTGAATGGATTGCGCATGGAATACCGGCTTTGAAGCGACAGCAGTGAAGGGACGGCAGTGTTGGACGAAAGTTGCCGCTGTTATATCACTCTTCAAGAGGTTACTGGCTTAGCTCCTGGATATATGACATGATCTGCTTGTAGGGCGCTTAAACGGCCCCACAGGGAAACAAAGCTGGACGGACTATCACTACTCACGACAATAAGTGTTCACAGTAAGCTACCTTGGTTCCAGCACGCTATTGAATGTAATGATAGTTAGTTGCATGCAGTTCGAACTGCAAATCCGTACAGTAAACCCATTGGGACAAGCCGAGTCGAGCACTCAGGGGAAACCGGCCCAAATGCACGGAACAGGGTCTATAAAGTACCGGGGTCGGGCTGACCACTAGTTAGAACTGGTGGCCCACATATGATCTTCCTATGTACGTTCGTCGATCACTCAATGATGACTTCTTGAATAGGCGAGATGCCAGGTTCGGAACAGGGATCGTGCCCTTTGAGCTCTGTTGTGCATCACGCTTACTTGTCTTGCCTATGTTGACGTGGATTACCAACCTTTATGGGCCAGGTAGGATAGGATCTTCAGACTCTCACGAGAGTTCCGTCCGACGTCAGGTTGCACCGAAGCCGCCAAAGCTCCCCGGTATATGGAGAGCGACTATGTGCCCGAGGTGCATCTGTCGTTGCCAAGGTGGGCAACAGCTTTCCAGTCGCCGAGTTTCTGGGTCGATTAACAAAAGAGTTGAAACCGATACGAAACTGGTGTCATAGGCCACTCGCTAGTGAAGAGTGTATCATGGCAAGAATGCTCACTTCGTGTATAACTAGGTTAGCCTTTTAAAAGACTATATTCAACAACAGGCCCCCTTTGTGATCAAACCAGTAGACCGAGCTCGGCTGGCTACAGGGACGTAGCTTATAATAATGAGAGCGGGAACCCACTCCGTCAACTTCCTGGTGACAAATTTCAAGCATGATTTTAGCTGTAGCAACATGATCCAGTGTGATACTATCCTCCTGCATAATTGACTGCACTGGGATGAATCATCCCCCCGAACTCCTCGCTAGATCTTGCACTAAATAGACTCGCAGAAGAGGTCTAGGGTGCATGCGCGCTTCCCCTACCACATTGCGCTTTTCGGTCGCGCTATGACTTTACCGATCGCTTCCTGTCCAATGCACTTAGCAATCATCATCTGCTTCAGGAACGGCGCGGACAGAGGAGTCGTAGGAATAGCGTCATCATCATCACGCATCAATACCATAGCCTTGGGTGCTCTGGGATCAAACTGAATCTGAGGGGTTGCTGGCGGTCCATTTGGGCTGCCAAGCGTCTCAACAGATGCGGCACCAATCTCAGGACTGGCTAGAGAGGCATTGGCAGATGGCTGCGTAGTCTCCGAACCGGCGGCTGGAACCGGTAGGGCTGGCTTCGCCGAGTCGGGCTCCGGTGAAAGCTGCGGAGAAACCTTCTCCTTAACCTGGTCAGAAGTAGCTGTCGAGCTACGGCCCTTGTCCTCCTCAGGCGTCTTCCGAGACCCAGGTCCCTGGCTATGAACCACACAGCTAGGCGACCTTCGTATTATAATTTCGGCGATTATCTCGTCGTCGGGGTCCACACTTGGGTGTCGGTGAACACAGTGGACAGGACAATCCGGGGAAATGCGTCTGATCTCAGCATCGAGTTCATCGGGACTTCTGAAACCAAAGGACGGAGCGCTTGGGCGCCTTGTAGGTCCGGGGTGGTATCCATGGTCGACTCTAGGCGAGCTAGATGGGGTCGTTGAGATTTCAGGCGCATCCGTTGGTCCTGGTTGCCTACCACGACTGAAGGCGCGAGGCTGGGAGCCACTTCCAGCAGCTGCTGGATACATTGGCGTCTGCATCTTGTAACCAAAAGAAACAGAGCTACTTCGGGAGTGCGCCGCGCGAGACATTGGCCGGAATGCTGCATCAATATTGCTCCTACGGCTATCTGGACGGTACAGTTGGGAGGGTCTCTGGAATACTGGGTTATCAAGTATGCTTGGGCTTGCGGTAATCCTGATCGAGCCCCTTGACGCGTTCATCTGCCTTTCATCCCCTACCGGATCATCGACAGCGACAGGATTCATGGGGCGATTCCTACTTGCGTTGCGAGACTTTGGAGAAGATGGTCGCTCTGGCATGTCGCCAGGTGATTGATCCTGTGCCCTATTTCGTTGAGCTAATGCAGAGCTAGGCCGCGGGGGAAAGCATTCATCTCGTTTCCCTGCTGCGGAATCGGGACGCGGGGACAATGCATCTAGGCGCTGAGCAATCGCTGCAAGGTCGGGTTGCTCGTCGAGGGCTGACTCGCGCCGAGTCTGGTCCCTTGAACGGCTAGCATTGCGAGACTTCGGAGATGACGGTCTTGCTATGCGACTCTCTTCTCCGGGGGTCTCGGATTCGCTCGCGTCTCGACCTCTGATTTCCGATTTCAATTTGCTCGCGCTTGGTGTGTTTTGAGGTTGGGACGGCGGCCGGGCTGCTGGCTGGGGTCCAGTTGGTTGAGTTCTGACTGAAGTGGTATCTTTGACGTACGCTCTTGATGCTACAGGTGTCCGTGAATATAGGGTTGGGGAGTCTGCAGAGGCAGGCGTCCACTTCCGTGACTCCATAGGCGTCCGCAAAAGGGCGTCAGACGGGACCCAAAAGAATTTAGGTGATTGTGGAGTCATGTCGTCAAACGCTGTGGTTGGCGTAAGGATATCGTTCTGTTGCTGCATGGTAACACGGCCACCATATACCTTAGCCTCCCCTGTCGCTGCGCCTGCAGAAGGATGAGGCGTCGGGACAAGCGGAACTGGGGGCCTTTTGTGTGCATCCTTTGGGATCACTAGTTTTGGTCGAATGGCAAGAGGCGTAGGGCTTGGAGCTGTAGGTGTGGGAATGGTGTCGAATTCCTTCCCCTTGGCGGGTATCTGAATTGGAGGGGATCTCAGCTTCGATCTCTTGGAGGGCGATTTTTGGGAACTCGAGCTTTTGGAGCCGGTAGAGTCTCCGGATGTTTTAGACCGGCTAGAACTCCTTGACCTCTTCGACTCTTTTGATTTGCTTGAACGCTGCGAGGAGACCGATCCATCCACGGATCTGTTGCTTCTATCACTTCCAGCATTAGACCTCCGTCCCAAGGGAATGGAGTCGTAGTTTTGCGTGACACCATTGAAGGTAGTCGTAGGCCTTCGACTCGTCGAGGATGCAGTTGCGGCGAGATTTTTAGTGGCCTCGGCCCTCCCAGTAGTTCTGGGCGACTGGTATGCTGGGTTATCTTGGGATGCACCCCGACTGGAAGATTGCGATCTTGGGGGATTCCCCGACTGTTCCGCCTGATCTGGGACCGTGGAGGTGCTCGGGGTGTAGATAACCCCCTCACTCGACGTCATTACTGATTCTTTGTCATCGTCGGGCCGGTAGACTAATTTCGCGAAAGGAGGGGCATCTGTATCGACGACAAGAAGATCCTTTTCTCCACGACCGAGCATGCCATACACGCTTACTTCTCCTGCCTTAATACCAATAACGGCGCTGGTACCGGCATAGACGGCATCGTCTTCTACGCCAGTGCGATTGCAGAAGACCACAATGACCTCTTCATCGGTCTCCGCTCGGATGAGAGGCTCCAGCCGCGTGATCCAGTAAGTCAAGGTATCCATGTCAGGCTCTTTAGGCATGCGGCTAAACAGTCTGGCATCCTCTCGCGTAAGCCAAGCCATATGGACGATGACCAGATTAGACTCCATTTCTAAAATATGAAAGGCGAACTCAAAAGCATGCCAGGGCGCTTCAAATCTGTACGGGCTGCATCCTGTCAGTTACATGACACAGACCCTCGAATGGGGTTTACTAACTTTAGGTCCATGCCTAGAGGAACGTTAGCTAGTGACTATTACAAGAGGCGGATCGCACTTACAGATACCCATGGACGTGTGGCCCAAACCAGGTATATAGCCTTCCCAGAATCCCTCTGGCCCCTCTAATGCCCATGTCTCGTCGGTATAATATAGATGCGCCTTTCTGTAGTTCGCGACCGTCTCGCCTTCCCCGTTGATCGTGATCACGGAGTTGTAATATTCCGGCGACGTAGGCCATTTCGGTTTGACGTCGACCTTCTCCGGATAACCCACGCTAACCACACAATTGTGTTTCAGAGCAATGGTTCGAGCCCACAAGGCAGTTATACCTGAGCCCTGGGGCTCAAGATACGGGCTGATATGTTGAAGGGAGCGGAAGTTGTAACCTCCACGAGATCAGCGGGTTGCCCATCGTTTCACAGCGGGCAACGTCGGCCTTCCGCAGTTCTGAGGAGCCGGAAAGCTGAGAGACTCACCAGTAAAAGCAAGCTCTGGCAGAACAAGCAGATCTAGATCTTCCGGGTTCGCTTTGCTCAAGACTGCGTCGGCTCGGTTGAGATTATTGTGAATGTCGCCCACCTGCGGGGCGAACTGCAAACAGGCTATCCTCATTTTCCTGCTCGTCGGCGGCCTCTTGGTATCTTACGGTTAGGTAACTGAGCCTCGCGACTTAAAAGCTACGTCGTTCCAGCGAAGCCGTCGCAAAGGAGTTGTTGAGGGGAAGACCGGGAATGACGCTACGAAACAATAATATACAGGTAGTACCGGTGAGACGGCTCTAAAGTAAGGACACTAGAGGCATAGGGCAGCGCTAAAGTTCGAGTCCGCGGCTTGTGGGCCGACGTCTATTTGAAGGTTACCCAAAGGTTATCGGCCACGGCACAAGACCGTCTCCAGAGACTATCCACCCGGGCGATTTTCAATCCTCGTGGCCAATCGACTTCGGAGGGGAAACCGTCAGGCTGTCAGCCCCAAAGGAATGCTTGGCAGTGGGGTCCGGGGTCAGGGGCTGCCCTGACCTGACCAATGGCACCGCGACTTTAAGCGCTGTTAGATCCAGAGCACGCTAAAAACAAACAATCAGGTCGTGCTACAGCATGGGACAGGCCCCGTCTCTAGGACAGGTTCCAGCTTAAGCCGCAGCAAAAGATGCATATTGGCTGGTTGAGAAATAACATACAGGAACTCCCCAGCCTGCGATGTTTGTCTTGTAGAAGTAGAACCAACACATGAAAAAAGCTCGGTACAGCATGTGGACGTAGGTATGCACCTAGAGATCTACACTATGAAGTGCCGCCTGCTCCTCATCCCAAGGATAGGGTGTTAGTCTTCACGGCCCAAGCACCAGCTGCAGAGATAAGGGCTAAGAACGATGGGGACTACTTACATATTCAGTTCAACGCAGCAGCGGAAAAAGTCGGCCTGATTCTTCGCTACCCGATTCCTCCCTACTCCGGTTTGACCGTCTAGGTACCCCAACTTTAGCCTCACCATCAAACAAGAACAATGAGTGTCTTTCATTGGACTCATGTCCAATTAACCATTTAACAAGCTGTGTAGCCGTCGATGCGCATACTACTACCGACCACTTTCAATGAGGATGATGATGTCAGGTAGAGTTCATGAGCGGACAAACGGCCTCCTTCGACATGGGTGCCGGGGCTGTCCATTATGGAAGTACCTGTCGGTAGCCCGAAACAGTATTCGTCCTTGCCGAAAGGGGAGGGGGTTTGGGAACCAGCGTACTAAGCACCCGTACCTCTGCTGTGTCCTCCACGGTGCCTGGGGTTGGCGATAAGTACCCACCTACTGAGAACCTGGAATCCAACATGGTCAAGGGGCGGTGTCCGTGCACATGGTTTATCAGAAGGTATGAGCAGAAATACAGCGTGGCCAGTACTAAACGTCCCGACAGCTTGGGTCGCATTTGCTCCCTCCTCGTAATTGGCTGAGGCCAGCGCGTCAACAACCGGTGGCCCATCAATCGGACCATCATGTGCCGGAGTTCGCTGCAAAATCGTCACCGCTGTGCTCCTCTTGGTGTCTTACGTCCGCGCAACGGAGGGGCCGTTGTCGCCGTGAAGAGCGATCGCCGTAGGTGAAATGGCATGTATCTCCATTAGACACCGAAGATCCTGTCGGCATGCAGAGCCCAATAACCGCAGCATCTTGAAACTATGGACAACGCAGAAACGTGGTTTGCTGTCATTGCCTCGCTAAACGGCTGCCCTACCTCACATTACGCTTTTCAACGCGGCCTTTTCTGAAACTTAGAACCAACAGCATAACTCAGGCCTGTTATCCCCTTGTTTGCGCGGTGAGGATGTGCTAGCCGCAGGTGTGGTTGGAGCCTCTGCGTGGTGGTGCTTCTCTCTCCCTTTCGGGCTCTGACTACGTATTAGGTGCCCATATGAACTCCTTCAAAACCATGCTGTGTTGATGAAAAGTTCTTCCGTACATTCGTAAACGATGAGCCGTGCACGAAATGCCACAACCTCGCCAATACGCTGGCGTGTCCTTTCTTTAGCCTGAGATATCCCAAAGCTACCAGTATGTGCGCAGAGGAGCATACTTGATCAAGTCTCCATCCCAACGACACGTGCCTATATCTCATGCGGGTTAGGCGCGATCAACATGTGTGCCATATGCATGCTGACCGCCCGTTATGCGCGATGGCAAACTTAGACGAGTATTTGCGCCGGCAGTGGCGGCTGTTACCATGGACTCGGGTCATGATGTCTAGTTTTAGATTACGATGACAGGAGCAGGGTGCCTTGATTTTAATTCTATGGAACGTTCGGGAACTTTGATTTGAGCACCAATACAGCAAGAAACGCCTTCCGCGCGTAGGACTGGGTCCATAGATGATATCGAGGTAAACTCTTGGAGCTATACAAACCTTGGAAGCGTCTGTTAAGCCATAGCGTAACCTTGACTTGCAGGCATAATAGTGACGACATTCCCCCTGGAGAGACACTTCACCCCAGATCCGAGGACATTGATGTGGCACAGAACAGGATTTGCGTGAAGAATTAGATGTGGAGATATGGACAAACGTATCACGAAGATGACCAGGTACTTGCCTCAAGGGAGCCGAATTATGTGAATACCGGGTAATTACAAACAGCCCAGAACGCTAAGGCACCCCCTTTGCTCCATGAAGATGTAATGCCGTTCATTATACCATACCACTCCCTGCTATGAGTTGTTCCCAGCTCCTGCTACCCATCAATGCTTATATCTTGGATTTGCCAAAATACGGAGAGTCCCCTCTTGTGCTAATTCTGTCGTGGTCGATTTTGCCACTGCCCCAACAGCTCTGGTTCTCCCTTTAGTCGCCAGGGAACTGGGTATGCCCATGCAACTATCAGTTCTCACGTACATTAGTGTATGGGATTGAGATGTACATTCCCCTAT